>NW_004624880.1:1458673-1468883 GCF_000247695.1 Heterocephalus glaber | reverse complement strand
TACCGGGGATTGAACTTGGGTCCTTGTGCTTGTGCAGCAGGCAGCAAAACCACTGAGCTAAATCCCCGGCCCCCATTTGTTGATTCTTGATGTTATTTCTTGTGCCACTTGAGCCCTGTTCAGAAAGTCCTTGCCTGTGTCTATGTCTTCAAGATATATACTTATTTTAATTTCCAGCAGATAAAGTATTTCTGTTTCAACATTTAGATCTTTGACCCTTTTGGTTATAATTTAGTACATGATAAGATATATGGGCCTAGATTCGATCTTCTGCTTGTGGACAGCCAGGTTTCCAGTAGCGCCTCCAATTTCTACATCTTTTCCCATGTTCTTAAACACAGGCCAGCTTGACATTCATTGGCATCCTCTCTTGCAAATGCTCAGGTTTTAGCTTTTTTAGCTCTGTGAAGTCAGTTTCTGTTCTTCTACTTGCATTTCATTTTCCAATAATGTGTTGTCATCTCTTATCTGTTGCTCTTTTTTCTCTGTTCTGGTTGTCCTTTTGGGTTTATAGTATTTATTCTCATTTTAGGGAGAGTGCAGGAAGGCTCATGTTTAATTCACCAAGAATAACTCAAGGACTTTTTCCTTTTCTAAAGCCCTCAAACTGATTTTATAACTTTCCTATGTTCAAATCAAATAATTCATCATTGTAAAATTTTATTTAACTCCACTCTTGTTTGTTGTAATGCATGGCCCCATAGTTCTCAACTCTGGCTAGAGATAAAAGTCATCTGTGGGTAGAAACCACCCCAAATAACTTTAATCAGAATCTCTGAGGTGGACTTGTGCAACAAATAATAGGTACTTCTGAAGTATTGTGAGGATTGAGAACCAATAGTGTGGTGGTACGATGTCTTAGTCCATTTGTGCTGCTGTAACAGAATACCCGAGAGAGGGTAATTTATAAAGAGTAGACATGTGTATCTCACTGTTACGGAGGCTGGAAAATTCAAGATCAGGGTGCTCATGGTTTGGTTGTTTGGTGAGGACTGCTTGTTTCTTCCTTGATGCTGTGTTCTCTGGGAGGAGGAGGGCTGTGTCCTCACATGCGGATGGGTAGAAGGACAAGCCAGCCAAATCTGCATGGAGCCTCTTTTACTAGAGCTTTAGTCCCACTTATGAGTCTTCAAACTAACTTTGAAAATACATTATTCTTCCCCTTGTTGCTCATTGCTCTGTTAGACTGTCAAGATTAGTGAGAGCTAACTGGACTGTAACAGTGCCATTCCCTGCCCTACCAATCTGGATCCAACCTGGCTGCTAATTACCTCCCTCTTCAAACACCTGCAGTGGGCGACAGGGCAATCCGAGCAGGTCACCTGCTGGCCATGGACAGATCCCTCCAGGAACGGTTCCTGAGTAAAGGAACACAGACCCTCTTTCAAAAAATATTTTTCTAGTCTCTTTTGAAGATGTTGCAAGTGGAACTGGGTTCTGATTTTGGTTATTCTTTAGTAGGAGAACCAAGAAAATAGGACTTTGGCTTTCTAGCTTGTGTGGGTGGCAGGGAGCCTGTGTTCTACCCTTGTCCTTTACCCAAAACTCAGTTTTCTGGGAGCTGAGCTTTCTGAAATTCAGCAGGCTGGCTGTTGTGAATGTGTGCTTCTTGCTGGTGTCTGCTGTTCTCTTCACAAATGAACTTTTTTTTGTTGAAATATCAGTGCAGACAAGCATTAAGTATTTCACAGGCCACAAATGGGTTTCATTGGTTTGCCCTTTCCTGAGTAGCAGCTGGGGAATGAATCACAAAGAAGCAAATTTCTTGACCATTCTCTAACAAACAAATCATTCATAGGTCCAGCTTACTATTTACAAATCTTGGTTGAATGCTTTTAGACCTAAGTAGCTCATTCTGTTTTCTACTGCTTACATGATATATTGTCCATCTTGAAATTGCATTTAAACCTTATACTATCCTCCCAAACTGGGAATTGATATAGAAGCCAGTTCTGTGCCTACATTGCATAAGGATCCCTCAGAGGTCAGGATAAAAACACTTCTAGGTAAATAATGCATTTAATAGTATTACAGTTGTGTCAGTGTGATTTCCAGAAATGACATTAGCACACTGTTACATTGTGCTAAATTGCCCACAACTCTCCTATATACTTTATCTTATTTAGATTTCACTATAACTGAGAGATAGAGATAGATAGACTACCCTCTATGTTATAGATGAAGAAACTGAAGTTTAGAAAGTTTAAATGCCTGTATCCATGCTAGAAATAGCTTAAAGTTGAGCTCAAAGATCTGTCCTTTTCTTTAATTGTGGTAGAAAAAAGGAACATAAAACTTACCATCTTTGTGATGTACATCTAGAATATAAAGTCTCATGTGTTCAGAGGTCAGGCTTTGGGAAGGTGACTGGATCACAGGGACCTATAGCTGACTCGCAGTTAAGAAGTGGGGCCTGGTTGGAGGCAGGTGAACCAGTGTGACTTGGAAGGGCATATCTCTCTGCTGGGTCTGCCCTTTGCGCTCTGCTACTTGACATCATGACTGAGCAGCTTTCCTCTACATCAGGCCCTTCTACCATGCCATTTCTGCTTTAGAGTTAGCCAACCATGGACTGAAACTTCTGAAACTGTGAGTCAAAATAAACCCTTTTTCCTGTAGGTTGTGGGTGTCAGATATTTTGTTCCAGAGGAGAGAAGGTAGCTAATACACCATATTAATTATTTTTATGTGTACAGCTCAGAGGTGTTACGCATATTTACATTGTTGAACAATAAATCTCCAGACTTCTAATTTTGCAAAACTGAAACTCTGTACACATTAAACAATGACTCATCATTTTCCAGTCCATAGTAATCACCATTCCCCTTTCTGTTTTTATGAATTTGACTGTAGATATCTCACCTTAGTGGGAACATATAGTATTTATCTGTGACTGGCTTATTTCATTAGCATAATAACTTTAAGATTTATCCATATAGTAGCATGTGACAAGATTTCTTTACTTATTAAGGCTGAGTAATATTGCACTGTGGGTATCTATCACGTTTTTTTTTTAATCTGTTAGTCAATTAACAATTAGATTGATTCCACTTTTTGGTTCCTGTGACTAATACTGCTCATACTACTAATACTGTGAACATGAGTGTGAAAATACTTGCTTGCGATCCTCTTTTCAATTCTTTTGGATATAGACACAGAAGTGGAATTGCTTTATTACATGGTAGTTCAATATGTATGTATGTATGTATGTATTGCAGTACTGGAGGTGAAACCCAGGGTCTTGTGATGCTAATGCTAAGCAAGTACTCTACAACTGTGCTACATTCCTCGTCCCTTTTTATTATTTTATTTTGAGACAGCTTCTCACTAAGTTGTCTAGGCTGGCCTCAAACTTGCAGTTCAACTGACTCAGCCTCCTAAGTAGCTGAGCTTACAGATTTGTACCACCATGCCTAGATCAATTTTTGGTTTTGAGAAACTAACTCAGTGTTTTCCATAGTGTTATCACCATCTTATATTCCCTCAAGGAGGGATCAAGGGTTTCATTTTCTCTATATCCTCACTAACACTCGTTGTTTTCATTTTTGATCATAGCCATCCTCATGAGTGTAAGGTGCTTGAAACCTATCTTTTGACAGAAAATCCAGTGTGCATCATACCACAACACCAAAAAATGATCCCACACTGCACCAAACACAGCTGTCTGCAGAAAACCCATCACAGAAATAGTGGCCTTGAACCTAGTGGGCTTGTCTGCTCCTAATCAGGAGGGCTCATACAGGAACAGAGACTGTCTGTAGTGTAGTGCAGTTATGGACTGAACTGTGTTCCCCAAAATTCATATGTTGAACCCCTAACCCCAATGTGATAATATTTAGAGATGGGGCCTTTGGGAAGTAATTAAGTTTAGACAAAGGCAGGAGGTTGAGACCCTAGTAAAAGGACCAGTGGTCTTATAAGGAGAGACACCAGAGAGCTTGCATGCTTTGTCCTTTCATATGCACAAAAAAGAAAAGGTCACATAAGCACATACTAAGATGGTGGCCACCTGCGACTCAAGGAGAAGGCCCTCACCAGAAACCAGCCATGCTGGCACCTTGATCTTAGATGTTTACCCTCTAGCACTGTAAGAAAATAAATTCCTGCTTCTTAAGCCACTAAGTTTATGCTTATTTTTTCTGGGAGCCTCAATCTGTGATTATTTTATGGCAGTCTAAGCCAGGTGACTTGACTATTGCTTTCTTCATAAACCTTGTCCAGTGTCTATTACCTGTGATGGTGAATATTAGTTACAAAGCTTCAAAGTTCCACAGTATTACTGAATAGCAGAGGATCTGGATTAAAGGCTATCAACAATAATACATTATCTTAGATGAATAAAAGGTGGACTTTATATACAATACAAATCTTAGGAATGGGGCTTGAAAATATAGGTTTCTGAGAATTTTCAGAAGTTAATGTGGAGATTGCCATGTAGTCTTTTTTTCTTTTCTTTTCTTTTCTTTTCTTTTCTTTTCTTTTCTTTCTTTTCTTTTTGAGACAGGGTCATCCTATATAGTCTGTGCTGGCCTTGAACTCACAGCCATCCTCCTACCTCAGCCTCCTGAGTGCTGGGGTTACAGGCATGTGCCACCATGCCTGGCTGTCATGCAGTCTTGTCTAGAAATAGAAAGGCTGATTATTTTGTGAATCTCTATGCAATGAATCTGATCTCTCCCTCTTTCCTACTCTTTTCCAGGACAAATTTCCTAATTACTTCTAAGACGTGAAGGAGGTTTTGGGCTGGCTTAATCAAACTATTACTGGTTTTAAATTTAGCCTTTGCCCATTATCTTGGTAGAAAATTATTTCTGTTTTCCATACATGGAAGGAGAAAAGGATGTCGAGAAGCTGGCCTCTCTCTGCTGTCTCCTGGAAGCTTTCCCTATTTAGATGAGCAAAGGAGGGAGGAAATATCTTGTTTTTCTGGCTCATACTGACTTCCTAGTCATGACTGAAACCTGCCTGTGCATATACTTAATGGCTGCAGATAGATCAGGCTCAGCTAGTGGAAAGGAGGCTGAAAAGAAAATTACCTGAAAATGCATTGTTTGTGTGAGTCCAAGATAAAAAATTGTGGCTTTAAGATTGCAATTCACTGTGATCTAACCAGGCTAGGCAGTGGAGAGAACTTAAGTTATAGTCATCAGACACCTGATTTATAGATAAAGCCTTAGGCTCATATGTGATTAGGAGCAGAAATAGGGTGCTGCTACTCCTAAGACATGGAGTGACCTGGAGGTTGAATAGATTCTACGGAACTGCTTTGCCACCTTTTCAGTAAGCTCAATTTGTACCCTTATTTGTCTCCCTTTAGTACTTGGATTGGGGGCTTGGTACAAGTGATAAGCAGGGAGTGTTTGAAATGCATTGTGATGATGATGATGATGATGATGATGATGATGATGATGATGATGATGATTATTGGTAATGGGGATTGAACTCGGGTCCTTGTGCTTGCACAGCAGGCGGCCAAACCACTGAGCTAAATCCCCAGCCCCTAGTGATTATTATTCTTTATGTTCTCTGTAATGCTAGGCCCGAATGCCATGTCTTCATTGCATAATAAATGTTTGTGTTTCTCCGTCATCACTCAGTGTGTACTATCTTTTTCTATATTCTGCCTGCCAATGAGATTACAGGCCAGGACCAGGTCTTGTGCTCGCTGCATCTCCAGCACTCTCCCCAGATTACTGTGTGCATGAGCAGGGCTGAGCATGGTCTGCTAAGAGCAGAAAAGGACAGACAAAGTAGGCAAGATTATGGTACTAGATTCTTTTTATGACTAGGGAAGGGACTGAGGACTGACTCAGCTGAAGTTGCAAGATTATATATAATTAACAGGATAGCATATATTACAGAAAGCTATTAGCTAAAACACTTTTCATCAGGTATGTCTAATAAGAGTAATGTGTCGGTTTTCCTTGGGCAAATATAACACAATGATGGAGAAACTAGGAGTAAGTTAGAGTCAGGAGTCAGATAGACAAAAGGCAGAACACACATAGAGCATATCTTCTTATTAGTAGCAGGATCTTAACCACTGTTTTGATGTGAAAGTCAGGGATCTTGTCCCTGAGCACTGAAGGATAGATTGACAACACGGCATAGTCCTTGGGTTCCTCTAAAGGAATAAGCAGCTGTGTCCTTCCTCATTTTCCCTTTATACCATCCAAGTGAGTCATCCTCCCAAGGGCTAGGGTGTGGAATTGCTGAGTGGATTTAGCTAAGCTTCTCTTAACCAAACTTCTCAAATTGACACAATCACTCAACCATCACAGGTGCTGTGCTTGGGCCCAAGCCTTGTGAGTCTCAGAGGAAGATGGCATTCACTGTTTCCAACTGCTGTGCCAAGTGGGGGATCAAATTCAGCTTTTATGCTAAAAACTTACAAGGAATCCCAATAGGTGACACTTTCTTTAATGCATAATATTTGCTGTCAGGCACACACTCCATCATTGGCTTCGCTTTTCATAGCTTTTTCTGCCTCATGGACTCCCTGTCCACACCCCCTGCGAGGGTGGTTGGAAACAAAACGGGGTAGCCACAGTTGCTACCTCTGCAGAGCTGACATTTAGTGGGAACAGGTGGGATGTACAAGCTCGGGGGAAAGTACAGCTCTCATTATTTGAGATTATGGTTGGGGAGTGGAGAAAAGTCCCTTCTAAGAGTATTCCTTTTCCATCCTAGCCATCTACCCCCTGAAATCTTTCAGTCACTTATTCATCTATTAATTAAAAAAATATTTAATGGGCCGGGGATTTAGCTCAGTGGTTCTGCCACCTGCCTCGAAAGTGCAAGGTCCCAAGTTCGATCCCTGGTCCAAAAAAAAAATTAACATGTTCCACTTCTGTGTCAGACTCTTCTAGGCACTAGAGATCCAGTGATGAACAAAAAAGAGGTAGGTTCCCTGTTCTCAGAAAATGAATGTTTTAGTGGGGGAGGTAGAAAGTAAGTAATTTGACAAATGATAAATAATATAGTATCAGGCCATAATGAATGTCTTAAGGAGCATAATTGTGGCATATGCTAGAGAGCGAAGAAATGCCATTTTAAGTAGTGTCAGGAGAGGTCTCACAAACTCTTGCATATGTAGTCAAGGAGCAAGCTGGAGAAATGTCTGGGGAAGGGTAGTCAGCAGAGGGAAGAGAAGAGTGAAGTCCTGAGATGGGAGTGTGAACCACAAATTCAAAGCTGATGTGCCTGGAGTAGATAGAGGGCAAGCCCAGGAGGATAGGACACGAACAGTGAGAAGGACATTGGGCTTTATTTTAATACTCTGGGCAACTGTTGCGACATTTTGAGAAGGTAATTGACATGATGATATTTATATTTAAGATGATCTTCATTCCTGCAAGGAGGCAGGGAAACTGTTGTAGTTACTTTTCTCTCATTGCTGAGACAAAATACCCAACACACAAAGTTAAAGGGGAAAGGGTTTATTTAGCTCACAGTTTGTAGAGGTTTCAGTCCATAATTGGCTGGTTCCAAGGCAGAATGTCACATGGCAGAGGGACATCACAGCGGAGAAACAGTTCATGGCACCCACACAGTAGCAAAAGCAACAAGGGAATCTTAACAGATCTTTCTGTCCCTTTTATCCCACCCAGACTATGGGGATTAGGGCTGTGCCAAACCAGTCACTCATGTATAGTGGTTTAGTAATCACACACCCTTAATCCCAGCATCACACATTCCAGATTCAGCCACCTATGACTGCATGAGGCTTTGGGGAGACATCTCGATCCAAACCATAAGAGAAACCAACTAGGAGACTGTTGTGTTAGTCCAGGCAAGAGGCAAGGCTGACTTAAACTGGGTGATGGGTCCAAGTAGATAGAAATAGTAGGATGTAGGAGTTTTACAATTATAGAACTAAATAATGGTTACTGATAGATTGGAAGTAGAGTGTGTAAGAAAGAGAGAAGTTAAGGATGAGTCTCCATTTTTTGGTTCTAAAGACTAATGGGGGGGGGGATGGGGATTTAGCTCAGTGGTTCTGCCACTTGCCTTGAAAGCACAAGGACCCGAGTTCAATCCCCAGTACCAAAAAATAAAAAAAATACTAATAGAGGGAATAATGGCCAACAACGATCAAGTCCTAATCCCTGGAACCCATAAATGTTACCTTATGAATGAATTCTACCTTATTGAGTAATAGATGTGATGAAGAATCTTGAAGAGATTATCTGGAGTTATTACTGTGAGTCCTAAATGCCCTCAAGTGTCCTTATAAGAGAGAGGCAAAGAGACATGATGAGCAGAGGAGAAGACTATTTGGCCAGGAGGCAGAGTGATGTAGTGCAGCTGCAAGCCCTGGGTACCATGCAGCAGCCACGAAACTGGAAGGGACAAAGAGCAGAGGTACCTTGGGACCCCGCCCCCCACCCTGAGATAATGTAGTTGTGCCAGCCCTGGACCTCAGCCCAGTAAAAATGGTTGGTTTGGGACTCAGGTCTCCAGAACTACCAGAGAATAAATTTCAGATGTGTTAAGCCACCAAACTGTGATAAGTTATTGGAGCTGCTGTGGCAACTAATACAAATGAAGGAAATGACTCTACAAGGACACTGTCTCAGAGAAAGGCCATCAGTGTATCAGAGCACTGATGCCAAAATGGAACATTGAGAAGTGAGGAGGAATTGAAAAGGTTACAGGGAAAAGTTGTTTGGGGGAAGAAGGAGGAGCAGACAGCAAGAGTGGACAGAGGGAGGGGCCAGGGCAAGCAGCTGTCCCTGGGCAGCAGTACCTTGGCCAGATAAGCATCTTATCTCAGTGCTGAGACAGGCCTACCAATTCGATCCAAATTGGATTTTTTATGCCTTAGTTGGACTTTGCTGAAACCATGCTTTTCTTCCTCCAGGTCTAAATTCAAGTCTTAAAAATGATTCCTTGGTTTAAATTAGATGGTTTTCCAATGCTGCTTTCTTTCTACCCAAATAAAGTTGATTCTGATTGTCTGGCAGCTTCCATTTATCTGCCCAATTTGTTTCCATTTGCATTTTCCATGACCTAGCAAGTGTGTCTCTGTCTCTCTCCTCCCTGCCACCCACTACCCACCCACCCCATCCTTTCCTGGAGTTCCTGCAAGGCAGGGATTTAAGGTCTCTTTATACATTTGAGAACTCAATGATATCTGCTTATTTCAGATCTTCAGGTATTCATTTTATATGCCCTTATCTTTCTCAACAGCAGTGTGTTCTTTGGGTTTAAAAATAACCATTTTAGAGAGTGTCCCATAATTTCATTATGGTCTCTGTTTCCTAAAAAAAAAAAGAATTTCAAAATTTAGTATTCTTTGGGTAACAAGAACCAAGCTCTTTTAACAGATTATTTTTTTATTCACTATGACAACTTTATAAAGTCAGTATTCTGAGTTTACAGATGAGGAAAGCTCTGTGACCTTAAGCTCTCTGGTCAAGATGTGCTCTGAAGTCCAGGCTAAGGTGAGTCTGGGCTCCAAATCAGGGCTCCATCACTGCAGAGCTGTCTGTCTGGCAACAGGGCCTCCTCCAGCTTGATCAGGGATGGCCCTTGTATTCACTTCAAAACTCCACTCCTGTTGAATGTATTTTGCTTGGGCTTTCTCTGCTAGTCTTGGGCTGTTGCTGTAAATGTAATGTGTAGAGTGTGTTCTCTCCAGGCACTCAGCAGTGAGTGAATGGCCTTTGTGAGTTCCTAAACCTCCTTGCCTGGGGTCAGCTATTTTCCAATTGACCTTAACTCTGGCCTCGAAAACATTAAGAGAGTGTTGTCACTACTCTTAGCTTTATTTTCTTAAAGTATAAAATAAAGAGCTTGAACTAGACTAAATGACCTCCATCCATGCCTCCTTCCAAATCCTGGATTCTATCTATAGCTTAAGCAGGAAGCAAGACACTGACACATTTTGGTTCATTGGTACAAAATAGATCATCCTCTTCTTTGAGATCTTCGCTCATTCAGTTTCCCATGAGGCAGAGTTCATCACTACCATCGGGATTTGTAAAAATGGGAAAACAACTACATAAGAAACGAAAGAATAGAGCTTGAGCTTTGGAAACAGACTGATCTAGTTCTTCCTCTACATCTCCTACAGCACATGAACCTGGGCAAGATGCTTCATTCTCTAAGTTTCAGATTTCTGTCCTGTAAGCTGGGGTAATTAACTGGTCACTGCTCATACAGTTGTTTTAATGACTAAATGGAAAAAAAGTATATATCTTTCTAT
>NW_004624880.1:1404534-1455254 GCF_000247695.1 Heterocephalus glaber | reverse complement strand
ATGATAAATGTAAATGTATTGTATACCTAAAATGTACCAATAAAAGAATTTAAGCAGGGCTGGGGATTTAGCTCAGTGGTTACGGCGCCTGCCTTGCAAGTGCAAGGTCCGGAGTTCGATCCCCAGTACCCCCCCCAAAAAAGAATTTAAGCAAAAAAAACCCCCAAACAAAACAAACCATAAACGTCTGGGACTCAGTAGATCATGGCAAAATGTCGCCATCTGGTGTCTGGAGTGAATAAGCAGGGGAGGAGGATGCAAATCCAGCTGGCCGGATAATTCTCTAGGCTGCCACTTGCGGTTTCTTACATAAGATTTTAAAAAATTATTTTGCATATTAGCTCCACATGCTTTCTTCTTTTTAAAATTTCCATTGTTATGCCCACCTTTTAAATTCTATTTAGACTTGTGGTATGTTAGCTTTCCAGTGATTGTATACATTTCCAAAAGTTAAGCATTATATCCGTACATAAAACAGTCAGTCAGTGCTTTTTATATTCTAGCCGGTGACAGAAGCTGAATACACTCTGAGGTATAGTCAATATATCTGACACACTTACAGGCTACCAAGGGAGAAACATACAAATAAAAATCATAGTGAAGTACTGTAATAAATATCTTAAATAAGGCATTTGTCTTTTACTCACTCATTTGTTCATCATTCAGCTATAAATAATGTTTGGTATTTTCTATGTGCCCATCATTATGGGCACTAAAAATCCAAAAGTGTGTGTTCTGAAACCTGATGGCTCTAAGAAAACCTACAGTAAAATATATATATTTTTTTCTGTAGTTAGATATTTTTACTCTGAATCTAAATCCATGCAAAATGGGCCACCTAAAACTCCGGCTTCTATTGTGTTACACACAGAACAAAATGATCCTAGGTAAAAATACTTTACATGAAGTGACCTGAAGTGGCAGGAGATATAGAATTCACTGCTTCTTTCAGTTCTTTTTCCCTTCTCAATCGATTACCAAGACAAAAGGTGGTGATAGACTGGTCTGTTTTAGAGCCTTTGGACTAAACATCTGCCTAAGGTTAAAGTCTGTCCAGGTTGCAGATGAACACTCAGGTGGGTGTGGCTTCTCTGTCAGGGACATGTTGCCAATGGAGGCCTGGGTGGCGATTTCCTTCTGAGAAAGACCAGTGGTAGGAGTCCTGGGTCTGCTGTGTCCTCACCTCTGGGACTTGTAACCTGCACTTCTTGTGAGCAGATGTATCCTGGGAGTTTTCCACCCTAGAGTGGTAAAATCCTATACTCGGATGCGGACTTTGGGGTGAAGGTAGGACACGTAGCAGACTATGTTCGCCCAGAGTCACTCGAGGTCTCTCCTAGGTGTTGGGCCCAGTGTCTTAACCATTCTCCTTTCTTCTCTGCACACGTGTCCCTTAGGAAGCTTATGGCATGTTGACAACTGGACAGAGGAATCATTTGCTGGTCCTCTTCCCGAAATTATATCATCTTTGAATTGGTAAGTCAGGGATTATGTTTCCTTCTTTTTATCTTTCATTAGACTATTCACTGATAGTGCCTACAGTTGTATCCACCAATGCTTGTACATTCTCCTAGACTTTTTCAGGTATTAAACATGCTTTCCTAATACGAATCAAAACTTTTTGTTAGATATTGGCAAACAAAAATAAAAGAGTGTTTGATCTACAAGAGAAAAAGTAATAGATGATTACAATATGCAAAGGACTATGATAGTAGGCAAAGGAATATGAACACATGTTTCCTGGGTGAAAGAAAGTGTGAGCTGAGTTTTAAGAATAGAGAAGAATTGGAAGACAAGAGTGCGTGAGGGCAGGGAATGGAAAGAATATGGTACGGAAGTCGAGAGCCTGCCTGCAGAGCTGAAGTGTTTGTATTGCATTCTGAACAGCCCGAGCTACAGAGCAGTTTTCACATGGGAAAGCACAGGACACAGTTTAATAGTTTAAGATTTCATTGGCAATTGTATAAAGGATGCCTTATGATGTGGATGTACTCAACCCTGTTAGGATATTGTTGCAACAATTCACATGCTGGCCTAAACCATTGCAAGGGGAGTCATTAGGGTAATTTAGGATTAGTTTCCCTGATAGATACCTAGAGGGAGGCAAAGGAGAGAGTCTGACACAAATCACAGGCTCCTGACTGAAGTAGATGGTGGTCAAGCCCTCTCAAGAATAGGTTTGGGGGTTTAGTAAGGACAGTTCCCTCCCCACTCCCCACCCCAATTTCTTTTTCCTTTAGGGGAGGACTAAGGGGCTTTGGTGTAGTCGGGAAAGAGATCCAACGTTGGGCATGGTGCTGTATTTTTGTACTGGTTCCTTAGGTACTCAGGTCAATGTCACGCGTTCAGATTGCTTCGGTCACAGTGCCAGAGGTTGTTTTGTCACCCAGTTTAGCTGCATCTGAAAGGTTTCGGTCCAAATACCTAGTTGCTCTTAAGCATTTCCTCTTTTGTGCACATATTTCTAGAAAATTTGAGAGAGCGATGGAATGTTTCAAAAAATCTGGGATCCTAGACACTTCCCTATTGCTATCTAATACTACCTGGTTTTGCAGACCCGGAGTCCCTGTGTAGTGAATGAGCCTCCAGCATTGGGAGCGCCCTCTATTGGTAATTTCTTAAATTGCAGGTGTAACTCTAGGTCTGCTGTGAGCTGAATTTTGAGGCGGGAGGTTTGGCTTAATTTTCTAGGATCAGGGCAGCTCAGAGTGAAGGCATTAGTCATATTTAATAAGTAACACTGGCTTCTCAGTGATCTACTAATCCTCCCAATTTTACTTACCGGAAGCCTTAGAGATGTAAGATAATTCACACGCCCTGGGTCACACAGCAAGTAAATGAAGGTAGGATTCAAACTTAGTCCATAGCTTTATTTGTCCAGAGACTGTGCTCTTAACTACTCATCTGCTCTGCTTCTGTACTCATCTCTCAGCAAAGCTTTTCTGTTCCTTCTGACATATCTACTGGGACACATCTCATATGTTATCCTGGAGGCCACCAGTCTTTCCTCTAGTTTATGAGTTCCTTAGAAGCACAGCCCTTACTAATCATCCTACTTAACAAAGTACTTGGCATGGAGGAGGTAACAGGAAACACTGAATAAGTGCCTAGATATTAAAATCCTACTTTTCATTGCTTACATTTAGCTACTTACAGAACATTTCTGCTAGAATACTTCACAGACATCTCAAACACGCCAGTTCAAACCACACTCCTGATGCTACTGGTGAGAGTTTTCCCATCTTAATCGCTGGCATTCATCTTCTCCCATTTACTCAGGCCAAAATCTTAGAGTTATCTTGAACTCATCTTTTTTGAAATGTCACATCTGCCAGCAAATTGTGTTAATTCTGCCAGCAGTTTACAATTTGAGCTGTGCCACCTCTGCTCACTCCCACTGCCCCTGTCCTCAGACTATTAGCCTGACGGTGGCCTCTCTTCTTCCATCTCTGCCCCTCGAGTCTGGTCTCAGTTATCCACTTGTCTATAATTGTTGCGAGATCATATATTAGTTCTTTGGAAGCTCCCTGCCTTCTTCTGAATAAAAGCCAGAATAAAGGGCCATGCCATTGGCTTCTAAGGGGCTATGATTTGGCTCCTCACTAACTCCCGAGCTGCATCTCCTACTGCTTTCCCATGGGAACTTCACGCTTGCTCTTCACTCTCCAGAATGTTTTTCCCTGAATATCTGCAGGACTCGCTCCACCAACACTTTCACATCTCTTTTCAAATGTCACCATCTCAGTAGAGCCTTCTCCAATGAGGCCTTCCTTTATCCTTCCACTCCCTCTCCTCTTTCCTTGTTTAATTCTCCTTCTAGGCATTTATCTCCTTTTAATAAGCTATATAATGCAAGAAAGCATTTATTTTGTTGACTGCTCTTCTCACTGTTTTGGGTGCTCCCTGAGGGTTGGGGTCATTGTCTCTTCCATTCAGTGTGATGTTACAACACCTCACACAGCACCTGTCCCATAGTGGTCATTCATTAAAGACTTTCGGGATGCAGGAAAAGGAGGCTTTTCATCTGGCTCTGGTAATCCGAACTACTGGATTATGTGTACTCTATCATTTTCCCCTCTCCAATAGCCCATGATGAAGTGGCTGTGTGGCCTTGTAATTGATATGCTCCCTATTATAACACAGGCAGATTGGTAATAATATATATAGTTATACAAGCACAATTGTTATCATATTATACAATTATTGCAGTCTTTATATTATTTATATAGAGCAATAGTTATTTATACAAAATCACAGTTGGTGGTTAGTTTAGTAACACAATTTTCTACATTAGCAATTATGTACAATTACTTTCCTTGTTCAAGTAGCAGCTTTCTCCATAGTACGACTAGCTGATGGAGCTGTCGTTTTTATTTAGATAGAATGGTAGATGACTAGAGTTCAGCAACATTTTTTTTTTCTGGTACTGGGGATTGAACTCAGGACCTTGCACTTGTGAGGCAGGTTTGGCGCCACTGAGCTAAATCCCTGGCTCTTGTCAGCTACATTCTTTATGGTAATTTTGTTCTGACCCCTGGAAATAATTACTCTTCCACCAAATTCTCTCAAATGATAAAATCTAGTTGAAAAGTTGAGACTACTAATCCACTCTTCAAAAAATAAAAAAAAATCACCAGTGGATAAATACAAATATCTAAGGAGATATGAGGGTGTTTTCTCATTCACTGTAGGTCTGCAAATGTTAATTATAGGCTTGTGTCAATTAAAATGCAATCCAGCCTAACAAAATATGTGTTTATGTTGTCATGAGCTTCTGCCTGCAGAGGTTTAAGTGGCTATAGAGGTTTAGAGAAAGGCAGTTGAGCCAGAGGCTGTATGTAGCTAGTCACTCCTGAGCTTGCTGTTCAGTTAAACCTGACAACCTAAACTGCATTTTAATCCTACCTCAAGAACACAATAGTTGGGTGTGGTGGGCCATACCTGTAATCCCAGCACTCTAGGAGGCTGAGGCAGGAGGGTTGTGAGTTCAAGCTTAGTGTGGGCAATTTAGCAAGACCATGTGTCTAAATAAAAAATAAGGGGTTGGGAATGTAGCTCAACGTGAAGGCCTTGGATTCAATCTTTAGTACAAAAAGGGGGGGGGGGGGGGGGGGAGAGAAGAAAAAAGGAAAAGACAAAAAGAAAGACTTCATTTGGACCCTCAAAATTTATCAGAACTTCTACTTAACCAATCCATTATCTCTGTTCTTTAGTCAAAAACTTTCACTCTCTGAGTCCATTTCTTTACCCCATAGCCCTTATTTTCAGAGGACTAAAGTTAGCATTCACCACAGGAGAAAATAGAACCAGCAGACATGGATTCTCTTGATTTTCCTTTATTTATGAGCTAATCACATTTCATATTCACCTGAATATATTTCCCTCTTGTTTCAGAATAAAATATATTTCAGTGCTAATCCCTTTGCCTGTACCTTTTTTTTTGGAACCGGGAATCAAACTCGGAACCTTGTGATTTCGAGGCATGCGCCGGAACCACTGAGCTAAATCCCCAGCCCCTTGCCTGTACTTTTGATCCTATCCTCTTACACATTTACTTCCTCAGCTATCCCTAACCTTTAAACATGTTTCCATCTCCTCAGCTGACAATATGCATAAATATCCCTCCTAGCACGGAGCCTGGGCCATACCAGGTGCTCAATAAAGGCAGTTTGACTCCTCCATGCATCAAGTGTCCTTTAGACCAAAAAACTCCCACATCTTTTTTCTTGACACTGTGTCTCCCCAAACTGTCATATATATTTTTGTCTTCCCGTTTCTTGAAAAAGTACTCTGTACTCCTAGCCTCTTCTTCTATGGCTAATTGCTCACCTAATTCCTCTTACAAATTTCATAATTGATCTAATTATTAAATCAAATGCTTTTAGTCCTCATCCAAATTGACATATCTATGGCATTTGACAACATTGACCACTTCCTCCTTTAAATTTTTCTTTTCTTGGAGTTTTTCAACAGTCCTCTCCTCTCATTACTCTGTTGTTCCTGTTTTCTTTGCTTACTCCATCAATTGCTCCTTAAGCATTGCTAAATTTCTCTTTTGAATCTATAAACATTTTGTCTGAGAAGTTCTCATCCATGCCCATGCCCCGAACTTACCTGTATTGTGTGCTGCTTCCAAATGTGTATCTCCTTGCCGGGCTTCTTCCTACACCACAGAGTACTTCTTATGGGATAACCCAGCATTGCCTCACACTCAGTATGACTCAGACTGAGCTCAGGATCTTCTTGTTATGCATTTCCCTTTTTTCTATGTTTCTTACCTGAGAAATAATGTCACTTGTCACTTGGGTCTCCATAGCCCTCCATGAATGTTGTGTTTAACTCTTGTATCTTCCACTTCATCCCTGAGCTTTTGTTACATTCAATTTTGTTAATAGTGCACAGCCAATAGAGTCCATTATAATTCCCAGGACATAGAATACTCTCAACAAGTATGTGTTCAGTGAATGAATAAATGACACCTTGTCAGGGGACTAGATTTATGAGCAGTTAAGTTTGCTTTTGATTTTTCTATAAAGTTACATGGGTTATCTTGATACTTCACTGATCGTTGCTAAGAATGCTTTTGATCTCATTCCTTGCTCTGAAAAGAAAACCAAAAATGCTTTATTGTTCTTGTGTAGATATGAGGGCTAAACTTTTTATAAGGAGACTTTTTATAAAAACAAGTATTTTCTAAATCAGTATGAATGTAAAGTGCTGAAACAAATGAACTGTGATTCTTGCTTGGAGAATGGCAGAGTGGATTTGAGTCCTTGTTTTTACCCCTCGTTACAGCCACACCTTTTGACATATAATCTAGCTGTCCCTTCCACTAAAGGCATAGGGAAATCTCCGCCCTTTGACTTTGGGCTCTGCCATGTCATGAAACTCACTTTTGTCAGTGGACTCGGGTCCTGTGGCTTGACGTGCACTTGGTGGTAGGACTTCTTGTACCTTACAGTCACCACAAGAGTAATGCACTTTGGCTGGCCACACTGGGCCCAGGGAGAGAACCAGACATGTGGAGCAGAGCTGCTTAGCTAATCCACAGACCATTAGGGAGAAGCACAGCCACCCATCAAAACCAGCCCAGGTCAGCTTCTGCTACTCTACTGACCTGCAAACACAGAAGCCCAACACACGCTCATTACTGTAAACCACTAACATCTTGTGATATTCTGTAGCAGTCCTTGATTGATACAACTACCAGAATGTTTTTCTTTTTGATTCCCTTCTTCCTCTTGCCCTTATACATTATTCTGTATTCTAGAAGGTCTGCTGTTGTGGAAATACTTGGATTTGGAGGCAGAAAGCCCTAATTTTTAAAAACTCATTCCAGGAATGATTAATAGGCTTGAAAAGTTACTTCTGTCTTTTAGATTTGGTTTCCTAATCGATGAAATAAGAAAAAAGTGCCTACAACACTTATTTTGATGATCCAAAATGTTATGTTTAGCATCCAGCACTGAATGAAAGGCTATGCTCAAGAAACAAGCGGTGACTAAAAAGGAATCCCAAACTAATAGAAGGCAGATGCTTCCTATTCTTTCTATACTCTTCCCCCACAAAGTCCCATTCTCTCCCCCAAAATGTACTTATCTTGGCTGGGGATTTAGCTCAGTGGTGCCGCCGCCTGCCTCACAAGTGCAAGGTCCTGAGTTTGATCCGTTACCAAAATGTGCTCATCTTAGGCTCAGGAAGTTCTTCCTTTGCAATCTTCTCTCCACCTCTCACACTGTAGTAAAATATTTTTTTTCTTATTCTTTTTATGGGTGTTTGCTATATCCATTCTCCAGGGACAATTTTTTTTTTTTGGTACCGGAGATCGAACTCGGGACCTTGCACTTGCAAGGCAGGTGCCAGAACCACTGAGCTAAATCCCTGGCTCAGAGGACAATTCATTTTAAAAATGGTTTTATGTTCAGCTTTGCTGTGTGTTCTTTAAGGTATATTTGGGTGTGTGTGTTAACTTGGTCTGAAATCAAAGTATTTAATCCTTACATTTAATGTAATTATTTATATATTTGGGTCCTTAGCTACCATCTATTTATCTACTTGGCATACCTATTTTATATTTCCTTTTCTCTCATTTCTTGCCTTCATTTGCATTTTTTTCTACATTATTTTTCCTTTATTAACCCATAAGTTACCTTTTTTACTCTATTCAATGATTACCATAGAGATCAAAAAATATTTATCTTTTATTATTCTTGTCGAAGAGAACAGGACTTAACCCTTTTTTCAATGTCTGAACCATAGAACATTTTAACTCTACTCTCCGTGTTGTTACTGCTGCCATGTATTTTCATTGAGACACTATTTTTGCTTCATAAAATCAATAGATTATATTATTCACCCTGTAGCTTAATTGGTCATTGTCTCTATAATTCCATCTCAATCAATACTGACAGAGGTTTAGTTGTGTTTTGAAAGAAGCAACTTTTAGTTTAACATACTGTATATTTTTGCTATTAATTTCTTCAGTTACCCACTTTCCATTTTTAGTTTAACATTTTAAGTCAAAAATCAGCCCATTAGTTTTGAAGCTTTTCCTAAGTATCATTTTCACTGCATCCTACAAATTTTGACACATATTTACATTTCATGTTAGTTCGAAGAGTTAGAAAATGTTTATTCTGATCTCTTCTTGATCCAAGATTTAAGGGCATTTTAAAGTCTCCAAACACGGTAATTTTTATTTCCAAATAATATGTTTTGTTGATAGAGAACTTTTATATCATACCCATCCTTCAATATTTTAAGACTTTGCGGCAGCATATAATTAACAATTATGTTAAATGCTGTAAGAATGTGTTCTAAAATTCTGGCTCCACCTCCCTGCGTCAGCTGCATTGCATCCCTCTAGATTTCTGCAATCCCTGCTACTGCAAACTGTCTTATTTTTAGATTTGGGAGATGGTACATTTTTCCAGGAACCTCAGAAAATGACTTACAAAAGGGACGAGAGCTTTAGTGTCAGCATATGAAATTTTCCAGGGGATCATCAATAGAAGTATTGTAGTATTTAATGTTCCAAAAATTTGACCAGTCTCTTCAAACTTTTCCCTTATGTAGAAATCTCTTAATAAGATTTTCTTATTGCAATCATGCAGTTTAAGGAGAGAGAAGTCTATTCATTCTGTCACCTTCAGCATTCCATCAGCTTCTGTAAATGGTATGAGGTAAGAGAAATTATCTTCTGATGCTGACATTTCTCCCAGCACAAACTGTGAAATGCCTACCTCTTCTGCAAACTCC
The DNA here is from genome assembly GCF_000247695.1 of Heterocephalus glaber. The sequence continues at coordinate 1,445,996 of NW_004624880.1, read as the reverse complement.
AGGATTGGGTCTTGGTGTCCACGTATGTTCTACCTGTGACACTAACCACTCCAAGCCTTCATTATCCTCATGGAAAAACTACTCTGTACTCCTAGATCTATATAAGATGGATCTTCAGAAGCATTGGAATCCCGATGTCTTGGAAAGCGAATGGATAAAATGGAAGGTGCTTGAAAGGTAAGGAACTTGCTTGCTAGTATTACTTCAGAAGGATGGCTGGTATTAAAACTAAACCAGTCTATCAGAATATCATTACTGGCCCAAATGAGAACTTCCTTGTTGGACTGTTAGGGCTGGGGTCTTGTTAACCCACTACATTCCTCTGGTGTACAACAGCACACAGTGGATTGTGAAATAAGCAGAAGAAACCAGGCACAGAAGACTGTCTCCCTTCTCATGCTTTATTTCCATACCCTGTGCTCCATTTATGGAGGAAGACTCTCCAGTCCTTGCCACTCCCACAAACAGAGCAGGTGAGGTTCATTAATTATTCAGCCTCCTCTCCATGGAACCTTGAACAGGCAAAAGAGACCTTTGGGCCATGAGGAGATACTATTTCTTTGTTACACACTAATAAAATCACATAAGAAAAAGCAAACAATACAGATGAGAGCCATTTACTCCTGTGACTCCACAGCGCCCCAGGTGATAGGGTTCATCATTTCCCGACATCAGGGAAATGAGGCAGGGATGATGGGGACTATGAGTAGTCCTGATGGTTTGGCCAGCAGCAACAGCTTTTCCCTATTTTTCTATAGTGTAATCTTAGATCTCCACTTTTCTTCAAGTAAATGAAGTGATCAGACAATCACAATTCTATAAATGTTACAGAGCCTTTATATGATGACACTGTTCCAAATCCCTTCACACAAACCATGTGAAGGCGAGTTGTCTGGGGCATGGGCTTATACACACGTGGGAATGTAGATGATTTCATCATGATTTAATTATGCTTTATGGAATCCCTCAAGTTCTACATCTCACTTACAGTAGAAGTGCTAGGGACAAAATAAGACTATTGAATAATAAGAAGGCTAAAGGCAGGAAAACAAACACACAAATAAAAAAATGCCCACAAGGAAAAAGGCTTCTGACCAGGCCTTCCATTCTGGCAATGGCCAGCATCTGATACCATTTTGACAGTGGAGATGAGAGCAGCTTGCCAAGGTACATATAAAGCAGCTGTGAGGGGTTTGCCCTTTCCTCCCATCTCTCCCTAGCATCAAAGGAAAGTGCATGGTAAAGAAGTGGGTCAGACAGTAAAGGATTTGTACGCTATCCTGTGTATGGCAAAGTCACCAGGATGCAAATCTCCTGTCTCGAGTTCACGGCTGTGTGCTTTAAGATTTGAGCCCAGGAATGACAGAACCCTTCAGGCCAGTCCCTTCCAGACCTAAGGGGCTGTCCTTGGCCACTTTAAACATGAGGCTGGTAAGTAGTTTTGAGGATATGTAACAGTCTATTTATTTGGAAAATAAGAGTGACTACAATCTCTTCAGTCATCTAATTCTATTTTAACACCCATGAGGTAGAGGCAGGAGTACTTCAGTGAAGAAGAAGCCTCAATTCAGGTTATACCTTGGGAAAACCATCAGCTCATGGCGCAGAACAGGGTTAGAGGTTCTGCTTGAAGCTTTTATTTGGTGGTGGGAAGAGGTGCTGTAAGGTCTGGCAGGTCTGGGAGACACCTTAGGAAAGGGCTTCCCAGGCTGCCCAAGAGCTTCTCTTGTCCCATCCTGGGTGATGGCTGAATGAAGATCTTCTCACATGGGTACCTCGCTAGGAGGTCTTTGCTGAGTGGGTCCTTTGATGCCTGATTAAGTGATATCCTCTGCTGAAGCTTTTCCCACAGGTAGGGCAGGTGAATGGTTTCTCTCCAGTGTGTGTGCGCTGATGCCTGACCAGGTGGTCCCTCCGACTGAAGCTTTTTCCACATTCAGTGCACCGGCACTGCCTCACTGAGGTATGTCCTCTCAGGTGCTTGGCAAATGCTGTGCTGTCGTTGAAGCAGCGCCCACATTTGCTGCAGAGGTAGAGCTCCTCAGCTGCATGTGTCTTTTGGTGTGCCAGATACCGCCTGTGGTCACTGAAGTTCTCTCCACACTCTCCACACAAGTAGGATTTGCCTACAAGGTGGATTCTTTGGTGTGTGGTTAACACAGATTTCTGGCTGAAACTTTTGCCACAAACAGTACAGAAGAAAGGTTTTTCCCCTGTATGTGTCCTTTGATGTCTAACAAGGTCTGAAGTCCAGCGGAAATGTTTTCCACAATCATTACATCTATGGGGTTTCTCCACAGATGGTGTTCTCTCACCATGGTTCAGTGGAGAGGTCTTGTCCACATTCTTCTGATTTAGGGGATATTTATAAGTGTTTACCTTGTGAACCTTCTGGTGCCTGGCAAGATGTGAGCTCCGTGTGTAACTTTTCCCACACTCCATACATTTATAGGGCTTCTCTCCTGTGTGAGTTCTCAGGTGCCTAATAAGGTGAGAGTTACATGTGAAGTTTTTCCTACACACAGGACACTCATGCTGCTTCCCTAGCAAGGGGTGGACAGGGATGGTTTCCTGAAGATTCAAGAAACTATCAACTTGAGAAATATTTGTACCACATCTTCTTTCATTAGTTCTATCTGGGTTATCCTCAAAGACGATTTCCCAATCTGGAGTCCGGTGGATTTCTGGATCTCCCAAATTAGACCTGTGCACGTCCTCCAAGGTGAGAACTTCTTGCCCAACATTCTCCTCCTCATCTTCACTTCTGTCTCCTGTAGAAGGGATGAGAGGAGAAAAGGACAATTATAACGGCAACAATGCTTTCTACACAATGAGGGGATTTTAAAAAGGGTTTTGAGGGTAAGGCCACATTGAAAAAGCATGTATTTCCTAAATGTAAAGTGGGGAAAGAAGGAAATAATTAATTGAATGCCCATCATGGCCCATGTTCTTATATGTTATGACATCAACAAAACTTGGCATGGACGATATCATCACCCTCAGTTTACAAATGCAGAGACTGAGGATCAAGGGTTTAAGAACTGGGTAGGAAATGGTATAACAGTGATTCAGAAGTTTAGTTGTTTCATATTTCTTTGCATTGCCTAGCCCTCAAACAAATGTTGAGAAGGGTGAAGAGGAAAATGACAGAAGAGTCTGGCTTTCAGAGGGAGATGACAGCAATGGCTGACATGCTGGAAGAACCAATGAGGGGGCCCTAGGAGGAAAGAGAAGCACTGACTCGAGGAACTGCCCACTCAGAGTGGTAAGACCCTTGCTGTCATTCCTCACCTGTGTAGGTAAAACTCAGGATTTCTGGCTCTTCAGGCTCTTGAGGCTCATGGATATCTGGGACCTGACGCTCTTCTTCTCTAACCTGGGAGATATCATCTAGTCTGGGGATTGGAAATGCTGCTCAAGAAAGGGAGAACAGGACATCACGACTAGTTCAACACTTCCCTGAGTTAAGAACATATCTTTTCTGGTTGGTAGGTTGCAGACCAAACACAGTTGGTCAACTGTTTGGTTTCTTCTAACAAAATACTGTCTTTCTTGGGCCTTTCACCTGCAATTCAATAATTACTTCAATAATAAGAGGGTAAATCTTAGCCCCTTTCCTCATATTTAGGAAAGCAGATTATCTTCCACTCTTCTGCTTGTTTGAAAACTTATATGCTTACCTCAAATATTCTGTACTAAGGCTATTACTACAGCTTTTTTATTAGAAATTTCCATCCATGTTTCTAAGCATTTAATCTCTTCCTTTTAACCTGGAAAGATACCATCTGCTTCAGCTAATCAGCCTTTAAGTTCATTGGTGGGGTAAACATAAAAGACGTTCAAGTGCACATAATCTAAGGTCTAAGATCCCCCAAATTTCTAAGAGGAAAAGATATCTCTGTGCTTAAAATGCTCTAGAAACACATGAAATTCCTTACACAGAGAGACTACAATTCCACAATCTTCTTCCAAGACATATTCTCCATAGAATTCTTTCTGTGTTGGATCCAGATCACTCCACTGGTCCTGGGAGAAGCATACAGCCACATCCTTGAACGTTACCAGTCCCTGAATCAACACAAGGATCAAATCAGAATTCGATGCTTCTGGTAGACTCACAGTTTTTTCTGGGATGAAGTCATATGTATAAGCAGAATCTATCCAGGAGACAAAAGTACCTCTAATAGGCCATGAGGTTTCCTCCCAGGAAGCTATGCCCGGGCTTGTCTCATTTCCTACTTCTGGGAAAGCACTGGCCTTAGGCCTGCTCCTCCAGCTCCCTGTGGACTAGTCTATATTTTTCTTCTTTGTTACAGTACTATTTAAAACTCAAGAAAGTGCATCACTCAACTATTTGAAGTTTTAATGCTACATTCATCTCTGTAAAAATTCACCTTTTCCTAAAAGCTATTCCCAATTAACCCTACCTACTCATCCTTTCACTTACATTCTAAAGAATAAGACTTTTTCCTCAGCTAGACTACAATGCAAAACCATGGATGAATTCTCTCTCCCCTCCTCCAGCCACATAGTTTAGTTTTAGGGCTCTGAACATGATGAATGCCTTATAAATGTCATGGCAGTGAAATCAGTCATTTTTATAAATGACTAGCAAATTTACTCCTAAAAGCAAAACCCCTTCACTTAACAACTTCAAAGCTGTACTGGAAAGGTATAAAATAATTCCACTTGTTAGCTCCTCTGGCGAGTGGCAGATAAAGAAGCTATGGAGTCTGCAGATCCAATAGAGATCATTATAATTTATCATTTCTTTTACCCTTCCACGGACCTGCAGAACTGAGAACTTAAACTGCAGAAGGAGAGTGGTAACTTTGGATCCCACCTGATCTGTTTAGCATATGGGCAATACCCAATAGTTCTTTCAACAAACTATTGTGCAGAGGGAACTGGGGCGCACCTGTGACAGAGCAGTCAGAAGGGCAACCATCTCTGGGTCTCCAGAGCGCCTCTCTGCAGGAGGGTCTGGGTCCTGGAGCACTGGAACCTCTAAGAAGAAAAGAAGGCAAGAAATCAGCAACATGCAATGCACCCTGATAAATGGCAAATACCCAAGCATCCATCATCTTTGGTTGGAAAGTGGCCCTAACTTCCGTTATGGGAATCAGAAAACTTGCCTAAGGTGACAAAGCCATCACAATGTCCCCCACCTTTTGGTGTTCTTTTGATCAGAGCACCAAAAGAGCAAGCCAGAATATCGCTATTTAAGCTTGGCCCCATTTGGGTGGGATTCCAGCTGGTATTGTCTCAACTTCTGGGATTCTGTGATTTCTCTCCATTACAGTCTGCAGATTCCCCTCTCCCTGTACTCTGCCACAATCCCCTCTTCCTGTTCAGGCTTCCCACCGTTCTCCTGCAGGGGCTGGAGCTCCTCTTCACAGTGCAGGCTCTGCCGTTCTGGTGTCCCCTGATCTGGGCTCTGGTTGGCTTCCTCATGTGATTGCTCAGGGCTTGAGGTCTGAGCTGGATCCTTTAGCTCACTGGGTGACTCAGGCTCTGCCCCCAGGTGCAATGTCTCCTCTGACAAAACTTCCTGGCCATGAACATGGACGGTTACCTGGGAAGAATTTCAACTTCCAGTCACCATGGAGTCAGGAAGAAATTCCTGGTTATTATCAGCATTTATTTTAGAATGCACCTATGGAAAAATTCCCAGATGGACCCAGATGAAGGGAAGGTTCAGTTCTACCAGGGCAAGCAAAGAGCTGAAAATGACTCTCACCAGGACAAGGCAGTGGGGCACTCAGGTAGTGTACTGCTTTCTCACTTGCCTTGACCCTTGCTCCTATTACCCAGAGTTCTGAGGTCCTCATCCTTCCCACTTCTACCCACCTCTTGGATCTGCTTTGCCAGTTTACCATTCTGGAAGGTGGTCTAAGATTAAGGGTCTAGGAGACTTTAGAGGAAGTCATAGAATTCTCTTCCCCAGGAATCTGAGGTTCAACATCCAAAGAAAGAAAACCAAAGCCACAAGCCAGAAAGTCACACACACACACACACCAGCCCTATGGGGTTTATGGATCTAGGAGCACCCAAGGGCAAGGCTGATTAATGGATAATTTAGGGGGCCCTGTTTCCCCCACTGATCCAGCTTTCCAGTGTCAGTCCCCCTCCACATCACACAGATCAGGACTCCCCCTCCTCACCCACCGCCTTGGTCTCCTGGGCTCTTTCTGCAAACCCTCCACCAGTGTCACGGCCTCCTCGCCACTCTCTGGCCGCTGGCCCCGCACCCAGCTCTGCAGTTCTCCAGGTAGGACAGTGAGAAACTGCTCTAGCACAAGCAGCTCTAGGATCTGCTCCTTTGTCCGTCTCTCTGGCCTTAGCCACTGATGACAGAGTTCTCGGAGTCTGATGAGAGCTTCTCGAGGACTTGCTGCTTCTTGGTAGCGAAAACGTCGAAAGTTCTGGTGAGAGGTCTCTAGCACAGGGTCATCCCTTTGTAAGACAGACTCTGGCCTGCAGGTGAAATCATCTTCCAGTTTCACCATCAGAATTCCCTCTTCTTCCCAAAGATCCTGGTCCTCTGTTTCCAAGGCTGTAGCCATTTCCTGGTTCTGGGGTGGTTTCACAGCATCTAGGTTTCACACTGGCATCACCCCAACTCAACCTGGACACCTCAAGGAGTTTCTCCCAAGGGACCTAAAGTAGAGAAGTAAAATAATAGCATGAGCCTAAAATTATGCTCAGGGATCATTCATTCTACTTTAATCAAAATCCTCTATACACTTCTCCAAACAAGTGGACCTCCTTTTCTCCACTCTCCATAACCTTATGTTATAACGAAACGTCACTGGGATAGGCTAATCCTTGATTTAAGATATGGTCCTATACTCACTTTCCTAGGCAAGGTTCATACCCCATACAAATACACTTAATTCCTATGTTGTGGACACTACCAATTCCATCTCATCTCTAAATTGGTTTCTTCCACTTCCTTTGTGCTGACTGCTTTAGTTTCAGTACTAAAACACTAACAGAGTTGGCACACAAGGACCCCAAAAGATAAACCTTATTTTGTTAAGGCATTTTCAACTGGATGACCTATAGATCCTAAAACTCAAGTGTTCAAAACTATACTCATTATTCTTACTCCCGACCCACCCTTCTTCCTGCCTTGGCTGAGATCACACTTGTAAAGTAAACACTCAATTGGATAGTCTTTGGATTCAGTTTTGATTCTTCCCCATTGCTTACAGCTCATTAAATCAATTGTACCCCTTAATTTCTAAAACTGTTTCCTCCACTACCTTCCAGCTGACTTTAGTTTCAGCATTCATCATCTCCTGCCTGGACACTGGCAGGACTTCCCTAACTGGACTCCTTGCAGTATTCAAGTGTGAGAAAATGCAAGACAACTACCTGTGGAGGTTCTGTCATGCATTATTCAAGGACATTCTGATGCACTCAATCTAGACAACTGGATCTGTAAAATGCTACCTGCTGTACTGTGATCCCTGGTTGAGAAACACTGAGCGAGAAGTTAAGGGTGATAGTTCTGAGTCAGACTGCCTGGGTTTAAATCTGGGCTCTATGGTTTACTAGTATAGGACTGACCATAAGGAAGTTTTTCTCCTGTTTATACTGGTTTCCCTGTTTACAGAATGGAGATAATGATGACATCCATCCAGAAGGGTTACTATGAAGATTAACTACATTACTCTGAAGTATTTAGAAAAGCGATGGCACGCCGGTGTCAACAACTCTCTACGATACAGTTCCAAATACTTATGCAATAGTTAAAAACAATAACTTGTAAGATTAATCCCAAATCCTGGCCAAGGCACATGAGTTGCTTCACGTACAACCTTAACCTATTTTTCAAGCCTCCTACCTTACCCTTTTCTCTTTACTGCCTACATACACTGTAATGAATGCCCTGCTGACCTCCCTGTGACAGTGCGCCTTGTAAAGGCTCTTCTTCCCCTCTTCAAAGGCCGAGGTGTTGGTATTTCTTCTTAACAGATTCTTCTTTTCCATTCTTTAGGTTCTTATCAGTTCTCATCTGAATTACTACAACTGCTTTCAAATGTGTGCTGCCTGACTCCAGAGTTGTTACTTGTGGCTTACCAGCCATAGCATCACCAGAGTGAAGTCTCCTGGCAAATCTGGTTGTCTCTAGATTTAAGACTCTTCAATGAAATCTCCTGAGAGGTGAACAAACTTCTAAGTGGGATCTATTAGGTGACCTTCACCTTGTTCCCTTTGCTCTCTTCTCCAATCCTTTGAGAAAGACAAAGATGGACAGACACATGCACAATGGGTTTGAAAGCACAGTACAAATGTCCCACACTTTTTCCACACTGGCCTTCATTTTTATTTTTTAAAAAACGTCATTCTTTTTATTAGTACGTATTTGTTACACATTCATCACAGGGAATTTGTACCTGTACACAGCACATCTCAATTCTTTTTTTCCCATTCTCCTCTCCTTCCTTCATACTCTTTTTCCTCTCCCCATTTACACAAGCTTTGTTTCCATTTTTTTCCTTTCCTTTCCTCCCCACTAGCCCTGCCTTATTCCCCTTCCCATTTGAACATGCTCTTCCTACTCCTCAATATCTACCACCCATTATGCTCTTCATTTACCTTTTGGGTTTCTCTCACATGAGAAACAATGTGATATTTAAACTTACCACACTCTTAACTTTTAAACATGCTGACCCTTTTCTTTATGTTTGATTAGTTAGCTTAGGCTTCTAGGCCTTCTTTAGGCTTAGGCCTTCTAAGACGTTTTCTTTGAGTCTACTCTCCCTACTGTTAGATATAGTTAGAAATCACCTAAGTACTTCTAGAGCAACCTGGGCACATCTCTATCATACTACATGTCATATAACATAGTAATTTTTCCATGAAACTCGCTGAAGTCAGGGAGTTTTTCATCTTTCTCCAATATCGGTAATAAAGTGCACATAAATGCATTTAAAATGAATAAACCTCCACTCTAAAGTTTTCTTCCCACTTTAACAAGAAGCAATCTTTTCCTCCATAATGCCTCTAGTTTCTTTTTTAGACCAAGTCTTATTCTATCTTCCAAAAATGTCCATCAAATCCATCCACATTTTCATCCTCATTGCCAGTCCTGATTAAGCCACTACAACCCACCAGAAGATATTAGTAGGGCCTTTAAAAAGTGATCATATCCTCAATGCCTAATCAGCAGTGCCACATTAATAGGCATGTATATGCTCATCGAATGACGTGGGACATGGTTCCAGTCATGGTTCAATGACTGATAAGAACAGAGTCCACATGGAGCCTGAGGGATCCTGCATTATCAAGTACTAGAGTCTCAAACACTGGAAACCATCTTTTGGTTTGAGATGAACTTGAGCCACAGTGGCATCAACTTGTACTTAATCCTCTCGCCTTTATTTCTATTTCTGGAATCTACGCAGTTGCCGAGAGACAGGAAAAGGTGGCAGAGGCAGGAGGTGCAGGCATTTATAACGGGCAAGAGGCTCCTCCATATTATCTCTCCCTGCACTACTGCAGGAAAATCTCAGCAGTGAACTGTCTTACATATAAAATCTGACAACAGCTTTGCATTATCTTTTGGGTAACAATTAACCTTTTCTATCTCCGTCATTTTCTTATCTCTACTCATTCTTCAGACCTCAATCTTCCAGGTGCCTTCTCTGTGAAACCCTGGGACTATGCTGTCAAAGGAACTGGGCTTCTTCCTATCACAGCAGGAACTGTGTTGCAAAAACTACTCCTCTGGCTACAGGATCTAATGGACTAGAAAGCTCTAAGAGCTGGGACATGCTGCGCCCTTCCCCACGCCTGGCATAGAACAGGTAGTCACTTGATATCTGATGATGCAGAGAACACTTACTGAATTTTTTTTAAAGTCTGTCTTTGGAAGGACAGATAGCATGGTGTATTAATCCTTATGTATTCATTTGGCCAGCAAATGGTGTGCTGGACAAATAAATAAGGAAAAATGTATTGTTTACATTTTGAGTACAACAGAATATTCTTAGTGGTTCCAAAAGTAATGGGACCACATCGTATCTTTGGGTTGCACTGGAGGTAATCCAAATGCAAGTCACACAAAATCGGGCATTTGAAAAGGAAATTATTTTCCTCTGAGCACTGAATCAACTTTAATAAGCACAAAAGCAGACATTAAATAATATAATGCAACTATAGCACTGATTTTTTTTTTTTTTTTGGTACTGGGGATCAAACTTGGGTCCTTGTGCTTGCGCAGCAGGAGGTGAAAACACTGAGCTAAATCCCTGGCCCTATAGTACTGATTATTTATGCAGACAAAGCTTCCCCAACATCTTCCCTTTCCACCCATATTCTATGCCTGCAAGGTAGGCGGAGATAACTGAATTAATATATAGGGTCTTCTGCCTTAATAAAAGGACATCTATTATCTTAAAACTCCAAGAACCAATGCCCCATGAACCAGACTAGAAACCCTCACTGTTTTCATGTAGCATGAAGTTGAGGAGATTCCATACTATGGATCCTACAATGTATACACTAACAGAGGGCTTTGCTGCTCTCAGATGGCTTTGATCTCTAAAGAGAACACAAGAGTGTCAGGTAGAATCTGCTGGGCAGTTTTAAATGCCCAGCAGAAATCACAAGTTGAGATTCCTGTTGCTTGTTCTGCATTCACTTTGACAACCTAAAATAGTAAGATGAAGAAAAACACATCAGTAAAAGTGGGAGTAGAGGAGTCCTGGGTAGGGTGAAAGATGGAAGAGATAGGAGGTATGGCAGTGTGATGCAGACCACCAAATTAGGTAGCCAAAGACCCCAGACCCCCAAGTCACTGGAGCTACTCTAAGGGTTTCATGTGATAACATACACAAACATACACAAAGCCCTCATACAAGGTAAAGCTTTCTGCACATAACCATTCTCCTATCACAATGGATTATCTGAGACCTGTGAAAGATTAACTGTGCTGTACAAATGTCAAGTATTAATAGTGACAAGACACAGAAGGTATATTTTTATTCTCTAATTCATGGGATGTGTTATGCTACAAGTCTGCCTTGAAGTTTGTTGCCTTTCTTATTCTAACACCTTTCTTCTGTGTATGTCCTTGGAAGGGGTCCAAAGAGATAAAAACTGGACAACAGAATACTCCAGAGAGAATGTAAAATCAGGACAGGAAAAGTAACACTTGGTTCCAGAAGACTCTAGAAAAATGCCTGCAGAAATACTTCACAAGCCTGGGTAACCTCGTGATGGGAATCTTGAGTGTGTTCTGAAGATGCATTGGCATGATTGGGGAGGAGACATGGAGAAGGCCAGACTGCACCACTACCTTCACCTCAGCTGTCTCTGTCCCTTATCTGAATGTGTCACATGCCTGTGAGAAGAACAGAAGAACCTAGGGACAATGGAAAAATACAGTATCCAGTTTTCTACTGTGAAATGCTACTTGTTGGGAAAGTCTTTATAGATAATAAATGACAAGGTTTTCTTAGAAGAAAACAGTGATTAGATTCAAATTATTTCTTCTACAAGATACTGATATCTTTACTACAGGTCCACAATACAGAAATCTGAATATGCTGCTCGCTGGCGCCAACTAGGATCTTTCAACAGCTCCTCCCACTGTTCTGGAACAGAAACAAACTAAAAAATACTGTTAAATGCTCTTTTCCAATACTGTTGATCTATGAAGCTAAAGAATACAACAATATGGTCCTTCTACTGGAAAAGTTCTCTTTCATTCTTAATTGTCCTACATACAGATGTTCAACCATGTTTCCATGTAATGGGCAGGGGCTTTGGACCATTGGCATTGAATCCCTACACTTGCTTATTAGCCATGTGACACTACTCTCCTCAGCCTGTCTTAATCCTTGAAACATGGCTAACACTGCTGTATCACATTGCTATTAAGAATTATAGGCACAGAGCCCTCAGCATAGAGTCTGGCACAGGCAGGTACTCAGTAGATTTTCTTCTTTTTCCTTCAAGCTCTTTTAAATATTTTGAGAAGGCAAGATTTAAATGACAAATAGTCATTCATTTCATCATGACTTCAAAAAAAATCAGAAAGCACAGAGAAAATCTTGGTTTGTATACTACTATTAAATCAAAAGTGTTAAAACCAAAAATAAAAGCAGCCACTGTTTTGAAGACACTGTAAACTAATACTAAATACAAGCCTTGTAACACATGAGACAGAACCTTAAAGATAGGTTTTTCCTGCTGAAGACCCTATCAGCAATTTTTCTACTTACCAATATCAAAAGCCCCTCTCTCCTCCCTCCAACTGGCAGGAGGGAATTTGCTGTTAACCCAGGGAGAATAACCAACAAGTCTTATGAAAACTTAAACCAGAAAAAGAGAAAGAGAGAGAGAGACACACACACACACACACACATACAGAAAGAAAATGCATCCCCAACTTTTGGGCCTAACATTAGTATGCTGCAAAGTTATTGAAAACTTATCTCTGTGTCTGTCTGTCTCTATCTTTCTCTCGAGGTGCTACAGATCCAACTGAAGGACTTGTGGCTGTTAGGTAAATGCTCTGCTACTGAGTTTTATTCCCTAGCTCAAGAAGTATTTAAAATATTTTTGTCACTTAATTTTTTTTCATAAAATATTTGAATAGCAAGGGAGAGAAATGGCTCAAAGCTTATTACATTTTAAGAAATAGAATAATGTGTAAAGAAGGAGAAGATAAAAACAGAAAGGCCTAACAAATAGTGGGTGGCAAAGGAGGTCAGTGTAGGCAGAGATACAAGTATCTTTTGCCCTGACATCCTCTAGACTTTGTGGTTAGTGTAGGGAAAGCTGGAGGACAGGCAGGAAAAGCTAAGGGCCTTAGTGAGGTTTCTGGCAAACCTTGACTAGAAAGAGTTAAACCCCTACTAGACAGAGCAATTAAGCAGGAAGAATTGACAAATAGCCTGGCTTGCTTTGGAGCCAGGGCCCCAATTCGCTCCTCTCCACCTCCAGTTAAGTACAAAAAGACAAAGTAGGTGGGGGCTATATTATTTAAAAACTCAGTATATAAAATACTTATACCTGGACACTCACACATCTATATATAAGTACACACACACATATTTTATTATTTTCTCAACATGTTAATGCACTAAATGTACATGTATGTATCCCTTTACTAATTGCTAACTTGGCCTTGAATGTAAGGCTCTGCTATAAATTTCAGAGATATCACCGTGATAAAACAAAGAAGGCCAAAAGGGTCTCACCGAAGAATTTGGACACAGATAGTGGAGGTCAGTGGCCAAATCAGGGGTCTCAAAGCCTGAAGTAGCCAATCAAGTTATAACGGACTCTCAAGAGGGAGAGTCTCTTTCTTGCCATATAATAAAAGGGGCTAAGAACAAAGACCCTCAAGCACCAGCTCCGGGCTCCCAACCTTACTCCAACAAGTTAGCTGCCTATTTCCTCATTTCTCTCCTCTTTCCAATAAAGTGATTTTGTTTCTCCTTCTAAACTTGTATCTCTAATTTTTTATTGGTATAAGGTTTACAAACCCCAGATATATAAAATCTATCCATACTCCAGATGCCACAGTTTAAGGTGGGTATAAAAAGGTCTTTAGCTGGAAGTGGTCATGCATGCCTGTGATGCCCACACTCTGGGCAACTGAGTCAGAATTACAAGTTAGAGCCCAGCTTAGGCAAACTAGCTGTCTCAAAAAAGGAAGAAGAAAGAGGAGGCAGGAGGAAGAGGAGAAGAAACGGCTCAATGTGAAAGCCCCGAGTTTCACCCCCAGTACATTAAAAAAAAAAAAATCATTTGAGAGTAAAAGTAAACACAAAAATGTAAAATAAAAATCTTAATTCATTTTCTTTCCAATTTTAGTATATGTGATGGCAAAGTGAGCACTACCTCATTTTATTTCTAATTAAAATGTTTCTCTACAAGTTATATAGTCAGGCCTAGGATGTTAAGACAGAGACATTTCTACCCTCACCAATGCTGTCTACCTTTCTTTACCCCATAAAAATGTGCAACCTTCGACAAGTCACATCACTTTTAGGTGGGGATGACTAAAGGCAGAGAACTGGGTCTTCCTTTGAGAAACCATCTGGATTTTTGATGATGTTAAAAAAGGGGATTTTAGAGGAACAAGGATATTGGGCTTGTTTAATGACTGTCCATACTGTATCAACACACAATGGTGAGAGATTTACTCAGGAGTTGAGAAGGGCTGCAGCTAAAGACAGACTTTAATAGGCCAGAGTTAAGTACCTGGCCATCATGACCATATTGGTTAATCTCCAACAATAACCTAGGCTTTTTAACTTTAAGAGATATTATCTAGAATTGATCACTGGCCAAAAAAAGCAGAACAATCTTATGCCTTAGTTTAAAACAGAATAACACACACACACACACACACACACACACACACACACACACACAAAATGAAACAATATCACAAACTAATCTGAAACAGGAAAAGGTGGGGATATCAAATCTGATGCCTACCCTGATAAAAGCAGCAGCTCTTATTTGGCAGTTCAAATTAAAATAAGTGTATTTAATTCCAACAATAAACACAGGCAATGCTAATCACACAGATAGTTAGAGGAACCATCGTTTAATGGGAAGTAACAAAAACAGCCTGACTTGAGGTGTTGATATGGATAACTCAGAATAAGTCAACTCAAAAGTTACGCACCATGTTTTTGGCTTTGCAATTAACATTACCTGTCAGGCTCTCTCTGCTCTGGGTCTAGGTGGCTTTTTTCTGCTTTGTCCAAGGTCCCCTTGCATAGAATAAATGAGGAAGGATAGCACCCTGCCTGTGGAACCAGAAGAATCTGAGGAGGAAGATTTCCACTGCAGACTAAGACCTGAACCAAGGAGAAATAACCCCGGAAGTTGTTCTGGGTGTGGTCAGAGTTTAGTTGTCAGTCTGACCTCTGGGACCTCTGTCCAAGAGCAAGGATATATTCCCTATGCCTACCACTCTGTCACTTTGTGGAAAAGGAGCTCAATAAATCTGGACTGAATTTAATTCAGCCTTTTCTATTTCTCTTCCAACCTGGATATAGAAACACTGAATATTTAGAAATGTATGGGTGCCCAGGCTTCTGGGTAACAAATGATTCTTGGTAATAGCTGTACGAATTTGTTATTAGCCTTTCTTTCAGTCTCTTGGGGGAGTCAGGTGGCATAACAGTAAAGCCTGTCCTGTGGGGCAGGACATCAGTAAAGCCAAACTCCTCAGAGGGGAGGAGGGCAGAAGATGAAGTTCTCCAATCCACAAACACCTACTGAGCCTCAACTATTCTTTCCCATTATTTCAGGTGCTGGGCAGAGACACACATTAAAACAGCCCAGGTAGTTAAAAAATGGTAGGGACTTTAACAATTCTGGGAATTCACAGCAAAAACCTACAATATGGGTATAATGTATATGTTCAAAATGGGAAACCTGTCAAAAGAATTAAAATCAGGGCCGGTGATTTATTTTAGTGGCACCACACCTGCTTTGTAAGCACAAGGCCCCATGTTTGATCCTGGGTACCACAAAAAAAAAAAGGAAAAAAATAAAATCAAAGGGAAAATCTATCAGTATCTCCTCTTAAACTGGGCATAAAGAGAATGAAACACTCAGAACAGGTGTTTTTTTTTTGGCACCAGGGATTGAACTCAGGACCTTGCACTTTCAAGGCAGGCATGGTGCCACTGAGATCCCTGGCAGAACTGTTTTTTTTTTTTTTAAAGCACACTTAACTTTACAAAAGAACTCAGTCTTCAGTGGTTACCTACAAAAGAATAGATTACTAGTTTCCACCACAGAATTACTCACAAGGTCTTCAGATCCCCAAATCTCTGCAATGTGTATGTCACAAAGTTTGGCTAAAGGCAGTGGTTCTCAAAGTTATGAATCCAGATCAGCATCTGCACCACCTGAAACCCTGTCAGAAATTAAATTCTCAGGCCCCAGAGACGACTTACTACCAGAAATTCTGGGGGCTGGGCCTCAATAATCTGTTTAACAAGCCCCGTAGGTGCTTTAAGTTAAGATAATAAGTGAGAGAACCACTCCTATTGCAAAGGAAGTAAATCTGAGGTTTATGCAGAAAGGAACCACATTTTCTAGCATTGGCCAAATTAAAGGAGTTTACTGATGATGCGACAGGAAGGGAAAACAGGAAAGTCTAGAAGGATTTCATGTCTATATCAAATTAACTGGAGAAAAATGTTGTAAACCCGTAACTTACCTCATCTATAAATGTAATGCCCAAGAGTCCCTCACACTGTAGTAAACCCTGCTGTGCTCATGAAGTGTCTACTGCAATACAGTTTATGGACAGAGACAAAAGGCGTATAGCTGGAGGAAAAAGGGGGAAAGATTATGAATCCCAGGTTTCTAGTCCTAGGAGGAAAAATTCCAATCCTCCCTCCAATCCTGCCCCACCCTCTCATGCCAGGCAATAACAGCAAAAATTTACCCAAGACAAATGGCCAGAAACACTAACTGCTCTGCTGTTACCCACTTCTCACCAACAAGCCTGCCATGGCTATCCCAGCACCTTTTTGAAGGGGCTTTCTGGATCCTGGGGCAGCTTGGAAGAGAAGCTGGGAGGAGGGAGGAGGGATGAAAGACTCCACTACATTCCTTATGACTTCTGAGTGTTGCTGCCCTTGGTATAACCTGCAGAGTTAGGACAGAGAAAAAGCAACAGTTCTAAGCCTAGTCTCTCAGTATGAGCCAGGATATGGCACTGAACCAGCGGGACCAAAGTGATTCAAGAAGAGCTGGACCTAAGAGCTTCCGGTAGGGGAGCCAGCAGGAAGACCAAGGTAAACAGGTCATTAAAGTGCCTGAGATAAGAGCATCCAATGCTCAGGAGGAAAAGATAAACTATTGCATGGATGTACTGTGATTTCTCATGGCACAGAAATTAACAAACTTTTAGTCATGCAGTCAAGGAGCAGATGATCTACTCCTGCTGAGGAAAGGGTAGTGCTGAGAACAGTTGCCCAACTGGCTGTTAGGAGCGAGGGCGGGATTCTGCAAGTGGAAATAGCAGCCACTAGCTTAAGGGGAAGGAAGCTCAGGAGCTGTTAGAGAGACAACTGAAAAGCCACAGACCAGAAGGGCTCCAAAGCCTAGCATGATCACAGGTGATATGGCCAAAGGTGATAAGATCACGGGTGAGGGTGTCTGCATGTGCTGGAGGAGAGGTTGGTGATGGAAGGAGTTGGGGCTCTCCGGGGCAGGGTGCCTGCTGGGAGGATTTTTGAGGAATCTGAGAGCAAGGAAAGAAAAGGCTGTGGAAAATCAAGGGGCCTAGACCACTCTTCCCTTGGTTCCGGGGAAGCAATAGGAGGGACGGGCTAGCTTTCTGCAGGCCCCAGGAGAGGTCGGAGGGCGGCGGCTGGATAGTCAAGGAACCCAGGAGCGCCGTCCGCCAGGAGATGCGGAGGGCACTGCGCCGCAGCCCAGTCCGCACGCCGCCGATACCCCTTGCTCCGGACAGCGCGAGTCCCCTGGCACCGAGGGGCGGGGTCTCCGGCCCCTCCCCCCGCCCTACCCAGCTCCGTCCACACCGGCCCGGCTCGGCCCGGCCCCTCTGCACTCACGGCTCCCGCAGCTCTGGCGGCTCCTCCCCTGCCCCGGGCTCGCCCCCACCCTCTCCGGGCCGAAACCGTGGCTCCGGAGATCCGAGTGGCGCGGGGCCTAACGGGTCGGAACACGTGGGGCCTTTGCGCCCGGAACCGGAAGCGGTCGCTCTCCCCGCCCCCTGGCCGCTCTGGAGCCTTTCTAGGCTTTCGGAGGTTTGGTTTACTCTGTGACTCACTTGGGTTGTCTTTCGAGATTGTGCAATATAGATTCCTCCAGGAACCCTCTCCTCTCCTGCCCCGCCCTCTCTGCAATGAATAAATTCACACTCTGGGCCTTCAGTTCACACACATTTCTACTGCAAAGTTTTCTCATTTCTTTTTTAATGTTTTTGTTCCTCTGTGTTTGTTTTGACTTGGTACCTATTATTTATTTTTCCTTTGCTTGCTCTTTCAAAGCTTGGTAGAGTAGACCGCAAATTTGGATTTGAATATTGGCTCTTGTATTTACTATGACAAAGCCTCAGGCAAATCTCTCCACACTCTGAACTTCAATGTCCCTCTTGTAAAATGGGGATCCTACTACTATTGCTCTGGGAACTGAATGACACATTTCATAGTAACTGTCTGGAACATAGAGGGCCCTCCCGGCAATATTGTTCTATACTTTTCTTTGAATGTATCTTTGTGCTCCTTTGCTTTGAGACTGTCATCTCTGATCCCCTTTGTTCATTTTTTGCCCGAGTGAATGACATTTCTACCTAACCTACCTATCCTTTATTCTGTTTCTGTTTTGCCCTAAGTCACCATTCTCTAGGTGAGGGAGCCTTCTCTTCCCATCCCTGTTATGCATTTCATTTTCATGTAATGCGTTATTGCAATCTGTGTACCATGTTTTGAACTGAACTCTGACTACTTGGACCTCTCCCAAGTGTATTATCCTTATTTATAAAGGTTAGCCATTTATAAAGGCCAGGGATTTAGCTCAGTGGTTCTGGCACCTGCCTCCCAAGCGCAAGGTCCCATGTTCAATCCCTGGTACACCCCAAAAAAGGGCTGGGGATATAGCTCAGTGGTGCCGCCTGCAAGCACAAGGCCCTGAGTTTGAGCCCCAGTGGCAAAAAAGAAAAAAAGAAACCCAAAAGTTAGCCTTGTTTGGAGTATATTTTGTTTGTTCCTCAATAAATATGCTTGCTGAAAACCTTTTCTTTCTGACTCTGAGCCCTGTCTGTGGACCTCCCTTCAGCAAATCTTCCTGGGGAGGATCCAAGAGCTAAAACCACCACACAATGCAGAGCAGCAACCAGCCCAGGCTGACCCTGCCTTTCTAGTAACATGTGTTTTTTTTTCTATATATCTCATTTGATATTTTAAAAATATTCATATGAAGTGTATAAAGTACATAAGTATGTTCCTGTAAACTTTCAAAACCTATTCGTATTAAAGAAGAAATTTAATCAATGACACTTGTTAAAGCACAGCAAGAAATACTTTGTTCAAGACCATCATAATAGATATAGTTTTGGACCACAACAGTGTAAAAAATAGTTCATTTAGCTTGTGAGCAAGGCAGCTAGCTAGGTGTTAGGTACTTCAGAGCCCCCACGGAGCAAGCCCCCTCCTCTCCTTTCCCCTTGCCCCACTCCAGCCACAGGGAACAGGGAACTTCCCCATAACTAAGGTATGATCTCCCTTTGTTAGTGACTCTGCCTAGTTAAGGTCTTTCTGCCCCACTGGTTTCATGATCAGTTGTTCCAGTAAGATAGGGGCTTCCTGAAAACAGTTGCTCCATTCCCCTGACAGAAACCTGTTGGTATATACCCCAGCCCCAATTACCCAGCCCCAATTACCCACCCCCACCAATGGACTAGTGCTCTCCCACCTACAAAATCCCCTATAAGCCTCCAGTTCAGCCCATACTGTGGCTGATCTCCCTCCTGTGAGTCAGTCCTGGCAGGCTGCAGACTGCCGCCTCCAATAAAGTCTTGCTGCTTGAACACCCGTGTGTGCCCCCTTCTTTGGCGACCCTTTCATTCAGGAAAAGGCCTGAGAGAGTTGGGTGATAAGCTATGTTGATAAGACTTACCATAAGAATAGAGAGTGAACTAGATTTGTAGTTCATTTTTGTGAGTATTATATATTTTGAAATCATGGAGTAAGAAGTACTGATATAATAGAGCTACAGAGGATGTAGTAATGTATATGCAGTGTGACCTGAGTTCTGTCAAGAGAGTTGTTATTTGTTTCTTCATTCATGAATGATTTATTGAACAACTACTATCACCAGAATATATACATAGGCGTACAGGATCACAGGCAGGATAGTCCACAATGGCAGACTGGATGCTGTAGGGCAGAAGTGGTATGGCACAGTGGCATGGCAGAGGAAAGCTGCTCATGGCATGGCAGAGGGACGCAGAGAGAGTGAAAAGAAGATTTGGGTAGGGAGAGAAACCCTTCCAGGCCCTGCTCACATTGACCCTTCTCTTGGGACCAGCCCTGGGCTCCTAACAGCAAGTCAGTTTTCAGCCCCTCTAGCCCAATTGCAGGCAGATGGATAAGGTAGGGATAGGTGGGTACTGGGAGCAGAGTGAAATTTTCAGTCCTGGAGACAGGCTTCCCTCTTCACATATGTAAGAGGAAAGCAGGGAGTACCCTAAAGGCAGGAAGGGTGGGAAAGTTAAGGGGACCCAAACAAAGAAACTTTCCCTCTTCATTTATACATATGTAAGCAGAGGGTGGGAATGCCCTAAGGGCAGGGTGTTGGGAAAATAAAGAGAAGGGAGCCTAAAAAGCAGAGTCCTTTTCACACTTTTGGGAGCAACCAGGTCCTCTCTCTGGGCCATCTTTCCTATTCTGCAATAAACTCTCTTTTCTCTAAATGAAGATTTTGTTTGAGTGCATGGTCTCTTACTGTACAAGCTGGGCGGGCCGTGTCAAAATCTCCTCTGTTTGATAAGAACCAGGAAAATTCAGATTACACAATCATATTCCAAAACCCCTTCCTGTGGGTACATGAGGCGCTAGGTGAATACCTGGATATAAACCGTAACAATTCATAAAAAATCAACTGTGATTATTTAATTATGATTTGCTAAATTATGATTGTTGCAGGTTAACATCAGATGCGGTGTGTTATGACAGCTTGTGACTGGGAGCCCTAAGCCTGATGGTAGCACTGGTAGAGAGGTGGTAGGGAAAGCTCTTCTGAGCAGTAACACTTGAGCCAAACCTGTAGGATAACCAGGCAGGCTGGGATGGAGGGTGGGAAATTGGATAAGAAAGAAAAAGAAACATGTATCAAAGGCCCTAAGATGGGGAGAAGCTTGGGGTATTGGAAAAACTGAGTGATGGTTAGTGTTGCAGGGGTCAGAGAACAGAAAGAAATGTGTAAGGCCTGGGATTGGGCACAGGGATCAGATCTGATGTCCCAAGGGTCTTACCGACTAGATTAAGTATTATCTTTCTGAGTTAATGAGAATTCATGGAAAGCTTACTTAAAACAACATGATATGTACGTATGTATATATGTATATATATTCTTTCCAGCTGGAGTATTTTTTGGGGGGAAAAGAGCAAGAGTAAATGTGGAAAGATAATTTAGGAAGCAGATACTGTAGGTCAGGTTCTTGCAGTAAAATGATGGTAATAGAGTTAGAGGGCTGTCTTGGTTAATTTTCTCTTGTTGCTGAAACAAAATACCTGACACTCACAAGTTAAGAGAGGAAAGGTTTATTTAGCTCACAGGTTTTTTTTTGTTTTTTTTTTTGGTACTGGGGATCGAACTTGGGTCCTTGTGATAGCTCAGTTTGTAGCAATTTCAGTCCATAATCGGCTGGCTCCAAGCAAGGTGGCATGGCAGAAGGCATTGCAGAGGAGAAACTGTTCACTGCATGCAGAAGACAGCAAGGAAGGGATGACCACAGCTCTTTTTATCCCTTCTATCTTATCCAGACTACTTAGGGTGGGTAGCACTCACACCCTTAATCCTAGTGCCCTTGAGCCTAGCAGTGCACCATGAGTCAGTTGCAGCATTATAGACTCTGTAAAAGCCCCACCTATGACTGCATGAGGCTTTGGGGGTACATCTAAACACAAACCGTAACAAAGGCATTGTTTTTTTAGTTCTTTAGCACTATTTCATAATGCTCTAGTATAGATCCAAAATGTCCCCCAAAAGTTTTATGTGTCCAGAGGTAGGTGGTTTTTTTTTGAAATTTAAAGAAAAAAATTTATTGAAGATCTGAAAAACAATTCCTAAAAGATTGACTTTTCCAGAAAACTGTAGCTACACAATGCACTGTATCTATCATGTTATAACATGCATTAGACACAAATACAAAAACCATGAAACAATTCACCATTCTTCAACAATTTGAGAAAAGAGAAAATGCCTAAGGAACAACATGAATGACTTGCAAAGGATGGGCTCTTTAAGCACCGTTTAAAAAAAAAAGCACAAATGGATGAGTGTGTTCAGTTATATACACTGAATTGGACCTTTGGCACTAGGAATCAGAGCATTTTGTCATATAGCATTAACATGTTTTTTAAAGTTGCGTAGTGTCAAAGGAATAGAACCACCAGCATTCAAAAGCAGCTTTGTCAACTAGGCAATAAAACACTACACCATGTCTCTTTGTTGTCCATCATTGAATACACTGGTAGCAACTTTGAAATGAAAAGAAAAAAGAAAAAAGGAGCTGCAACCCCTTTTATTTTCTCTGTTTAAAATCAAAACAAACATCAACTCTGTTGTACACTAACATCTTCAAAGTACATCATTTGTACAAGAGAAGGACTAGGAACAAAAGATGTTGACAGAGATCCAAACACGGGTGAGAGCGCCTCACACTGCTTTCCGATGGTACTCAGGAGGGGCCACTTCAAAATCACTGGCACTAAACAAAGTTCCTGAATTCTTCGCCAGATACTTGAGGAAATCATGAAGATAATTCAGTAATAAAGCAAGGCTCTTCTCATCCAGAGGTGCATAGGCCAACATAGCTCCAATTTGTAGAAATAATCTCAGTAGACGTGGTGCTCCATACACCTGCGACATGGATGCATCAGGGTGATTGGCAAGGATCTCAGTGTACTGTGGTCTCTCAAATTTGTAGAGTAGCTGAGTGCCCAGCATCACATTGAAGTATTCTTTTATCCCTGCTACAACCTCATTAACAGCATACTCCTTATTATCCATATTTCCTCAAGATTTCTTATAATTTGCATAGTCCTCTAGAATGGAATACACATTCTTCTTGGCAGAAAGGTAAAAGAGCTGTTTCTGTCTGGTAATTAAGTCCCAGTCATCAACAAGCCACAGTTTTAGCTCTTCAGGGATCTTTACTTTAACTTCAACTCTGTTCATAAATGTTTCTTCATTTTCAACAGTAGGATCTACCCGGGCCCTCTTCTTCTGAAGAGGCTGAGGTGTCTCACTGGTACTGCCACCATCTCCATTACCAGGGGTTTTTTGTTTGTTCTTTTTTGTTTTCACTTCCACATTTTTCTGTTGCAGATAAGATGTCTTCTTTCCTGGAGCAGCCCCTCTCATCTTTCCCTCTGCATATTGCTCCTGATTGGCCTTTTGAAGTTCTCGCTGTTTCTGTAGATTGATGTCCACATATTTGAGTACTCTGCTTTCTGGAACCCATTCGTCCCAATTTTTATTCCAACCACTGTAATGTATAAAGTATTTTACTTGTTTGTCCTTTATGGCAACCTTTACACACTTTGCTTCATAAAGAAGAGGCCCATGAAAGCACAGTACTCGTTCACCCTCCTGGAACTTGGGCTTCGGGCCCTGCTCAGGCGCCATTTATAAGTGATTCCCCACCTCCTTCTCCCACCACCGCCTGACTACCACCCCCTACTCTATCCCACCCGAGCTCTCATCCAGAGGTGGGCTTTTGAAATGTGATTGGATCCTAAGGGTGCTATACAATTAATTCACTGAGGAGTACATAGCTGAATGTGCTATTGAGTACTGGGGCTTAGATGGTAGAGGTGAGTCACTGGGGTATGACCCAGAAGGGTTTATTCTTGTCCTCAGCTTGGTTCCACTCTTTCTGTTTCCTGGCTGCCATAGGTTGAGGAGTTTTCCTCTACCAGCCCCTTCTGCCAACCCATTTCTGTCCCAGAGTCAGCCGAATATAGACTGAACCCACTGAAACCACAAGCTAAAACAAACCACTCCTCTTTTAATTTTAATTTGTGGATGTTGGATATTTTGTCCCAGTGCTGGGAAAGTGACTAATAGAGATGAAGAGAAAAAAAAAACAACTATGGTTAGGAAATGATTAGTTGTGTATTTGGAATAGAGAGAGGTTATTTTCCCCAAATCAAAGAAATGACAGAGTAATTAATAAAATCGGCTCAGTTGAAAGTGTGTATAGAGCCTAGAGTGGTGGCGGATGCCTACAACCCTAGCATTGTGGGAAGCTAAGGAAGGAAGAACACAAACTAGAGTCCTGTCTAAGCAATGTAGTGAAATCTTGCCTCAAAACAAAACAAAACAAAACATCAACCCCCCCAAACTAAACAAAACTTCATAGAAAGTGTTATGGATGTAGCTCAGTGGTAAGGCACACTTGGGCTTGATCCCAGTCCTGGGGGGATGAGGGGGAGAAGAAGTATGTGAAGGAGTTGTCTAGTGCAGATCTGGCTGAAAACCAGGTTTAGAACTTGGATGGCTTTGGAAAAGCTATATGTACATAGCATTTTTATAATTGGAGTCCAATTTTTATAATTGGAGAAAAAATTGTAATTCAAAGTGAAGAAAGGTGAGCCACTTGGTCAGGCACTACATACTTCGGTAAATATGTAATTATCTCCAAACTTGTCTATATTACTTTTGTAGTCAGTACTTTCAAGAGAAACAGATTTAATGCAGGACATAGAAATTACAAGATTAGCTGACAATACCTGCCCACACAGTCAAATGTAGAAGAGTTCGAGAGATCTGTCCCTGCGCTAGAGATCCCAAGAATCCAGCCAAAAGCCTGGAGCTCACTGCAATGTCCTGGACAAGTTCGTATCAGGAGGCCAAGGAATCTGCATTGGAAGACTGAAGAGCCGGAGGGCCAGTGCTGGAGGCCAGAGAGTCTGTGCAAGCAGGCAGAATAGCTCAAGAAATCTGCCCCAAGAGCCAGGAGATGATGTCCAAGGCGAAGGCAAAGACCAGACCTTCTCTGAAGAGAACAGGAACCATCCTTCAGGAAGGTGAGGACTGGAGCTCAGCCGAAGCCACTTGGAGTAAAATCAGCTGCAAGGTACTCTTCCAAGGAAAATCAGCTGAAATCCTTCCCTCCTGTCTCCTTTTATATCCTTCTGACAACAGACCTCCTTAAGTGCGTCATCCATGCCCAGAACCCTGCTGACTCAATTCAGCTGGGCGTTTCGCACTCAGGTTGACAATAGATTTTTAAAACCTTTTTGCTAAGTTGGTTGGGCATTTATGAGTACCATGGAAAGATAATATCCTGATAAAACCTGAGATAACTTTAGAGATATACCTTAAAAGAAACAGCAAGAAATCTAGTGCTGCGGCACAATTTGTAATAGCTAAAACTTGAAGCAGCCCAATTGCCCATCAACTGGAGACTAGCTAAAGAAAATGTGGTTTTTAAAAAATAAAATTGAGTACTACTCAGCCATAAAAAATGAGAAATTAGAGATATTTATAGCTAAATGGATGCACACTGAGGCGATTCTCTTAAGTGAAATAAATAGGACACACATGTAAATACTGAATAGTTTCTCTAGTGTGAGAAACAAAATTAAATAAGGATTAAAAAGTATAATAGATAATGTGAAATAGGAAGAAAAGGGGCAAAGGGGGAAGGGGAACTGGGAGGGGTAGGGGAAAAGAAAGAAGGGAATGGAATTAATATGAGAAAATGAAAAAAATGGAAACAAAGTCTTTGTAAATAGGGAGGGATGGAGGGGTTGAAGGGAGGGCAGGGGAAGGGGGAAAAATAAGAACCAAGAGAGATTATGTAAAGGTACAAATTTCCAATGATGTATGTCATTATATTGTATACCTAAAATGTACTAATAAAATTAATAAAAAAAGAAAATGATGTATGAAAAAAAATATATGAAAATAAGGTTTTCAGAATAAAAGGATAAACATTGTAAGTGATGAAAAAAAAAAAAGAAATCTAGTGCTGTAATGGGGACCACTTTCACTGTTGATCCAGAGAACCAATCCTGTATCATTTCCCCAAAGCCAGGACTGGGATATGACACGGCCTGGGTTTGTTGCCTAACTCCTATAAAGTGGCAGAGATATTGGCAGAGTTTTCAGGTATGTATACATAGCATTTGACTTCGATAATTGCATAGGTTTCTCTTTATGTTGCAGTTAAAATGTTGAGTGTCATCCGGTTTTGTAACACAGTCTTTTTCATAATTTGGACTTTAGTATTTAACAGAGAGATTCCTTGGGCAGTATCTTTAAGGACTTCCTGAGTATATCAAGTTAGAAATTTTATATGTTATGTGACATCCTCTAATCCAACAGAGGGAATAAAAATAGAGGCTAGATGACCATACTAATGGAACAAACTATGGGTCCATCTGTGTTGCAGCACAGGGAGGTTGGCAGGGTGCCTAACAGTTTTCAGCCATCCCCTTTCCTCCAAGGAAAACCCAAGGTGCAGTGACCAATCCAGCCAGGAGGCAGTCAGGGCCATAGATTTGTACCACAAAAATATTGGGTGCCATGTGGAGCAGCCCAATGTATTCCAGGTCTTGAAAACTAGTAGCAAACAAATCCTCCACTTGTAAGATGACATTACGCTGACATTGTTTGAAGGGAGCCCAGCCCAAATATTTGGAAGCATTGGGCCAGGCATACTAGGAATGATTGTACTGTTCCCAGAAAAAAGGCCCATGTAACTAAAGCATCCTACAGTGGGAGTAAGCCAGGTACAGTCATCATCCCATATTTGAAAATACCCATCCTGGTGGCAATGATTATTATTTATTGATCACAAGAAGGATTATACATTTTGAAAGAAGAGGATTAACATATCTCCAAATAATTCCAGTTTCATCTTTGGAAATTTTTTTCCCACGTCCCTTTTGATCCAAGGTTGAATTAATGCACCACTGGGATAGGTCTGAATGAATGGTTCTACATAATATCATTAACTGCTCTTGTTCCTCACATAAGTAACACTGTAATCCAGGGAAGCTTATTCTTTTGATAACAGGGCTTTTTGTAACATTCAGGTCCTTGGATTCTCCTTATATCCTCAAATGACCTATTTCTCTTGCCCAATCCCAAGACAGTGCCCTTTCTTAGAGAAGATTTGAGAGAGAAGTTTAGATAATCACACTGTCACCTAATTACACTTCATTTGGAATTTGCAATTTTGCATTTAATACTAAAAGGGATTTGCAATAATCCTTTTTTAAAATCATATTTTTAATGGACTATCAATGCTGGTCTTTATTGCTGGGAAAGGGACATATATACTGCTTATTACTATGGACTATGATGACTCACCTGGATCATCATTCTGTCATTGTTGGATATCTTCCTGAGAAAAGCACCATTGCTTGCCTAAAGACCTATGCATAACATCCCTGAATATGAAATTCACATGAACTTGGGGCTGAGTTTTCCAACAATATAGTTAGGTTTCTCTGAGACATCTCTTTGTAGGGCATAGTCTACCTAATGAAAGCCCCCAAACTGGCATAATCCATGAGGTATAAATTAGAACTTTTGATAAGAAGTCCCCAAGTTTTAGTATTATCTGGGAATGAGCCCCTTTAGGATGATACTATATGAAATTTTGTATCCTATTAAGATGGAAATATCGTTATTAATATATCATCAAACATAAACCTTTTTTTTTTTTTTTGCAGTAACAGAGATTGAACTCAGGACTTCGTGCTTGTCAGGCAGGCGCAGTGCCACTGGGCTATATCCTCGGCCCATGAACCTAGTTCTTTTTAAAGATTTATGAACTACCATTAATTACGATTAGGACACTCCAACACACTTCTTTTATGGTGAAAATGAGGTATAGAATGTCTTATGCCTTTGACAAGGAGCTAAGGCAAAGAAGGTTGTCATAAACAAAGAAGGAAATAGTATTCTTTACTTTTTAAAGTTGCTGCCTTTGATCCTGACCTTCATGATGTCTACTTGCAGTTTATAATTGAAAAAATCTTGAGTTCTTCCTCATATCTGAGAGCAACTTGGGATTTCCTCAGTGGAGAATTAAGTTACTTCTCTTCAAGGAAAACTCTTCAGTTTGTCTTAGTTAATTTCTCATTCCTGAGAAACAATACCTGACACCCACAGCTTAATGGAGGAGAGATTTATTTTGGCTCACAGTTTGTAAAAGTTTCAGTCCATAGTCAGGTGGCTCCAAGGCAGGGTGGCAAGACAGAGGGAACATGGTATAGGAGGAGCAGCTCATGGCATGATGGTAGGGAAGGAGGGAAGGAAGAAGGGAGACAGACCCTTCCAGGCCACACCCCCAGTAACCCACCTCTGTCAACGGAACTTCACTTCACCTCCTAACATCATATTTAGCTATAAACTCATTAGTCAACTAATCCACTGGTGAGTATCACACACCCATGATCCAATCACCTCCCCAAAGCCCCACCTATGAACACATGAGGCTTGGGGGGACATCTAGGTATAAACCATAACACAGTTTTCATTTATTTATTTGGGTTCAAACCTAGGACTTTGCACTTGCCAGGCAAACACCCTGTCTCTGAGCTACATGCCCAGCTGTTTTTATTACTATTATTATTAGCTTTTGAGGTGGCATCTCACTGGGTTGCTAAGGTTGGCCTTAACTTGCCATTGTCCTGCATATGCCTCCCAAGTAGTTGGGATTACTGTATAGATAGGCCTGTGCCATCATGCTTGGCTTTAGGTCATTTATATATGATGCATTCCTATAGGGGACCTTAACCATCATGGTTTGCTTTCATATCTTTTTCTTACTACAACAATAAACTAGAACTTCTGAGATTTTGGTGGAGCCCGTTTTATCAAGCTTCTCTACAATCTTGTGTTACGTTTAATTTTTGTGTCTGCATTAAGCTCATTTTGATGTGTTGCAGGTTTTACTTCACATTACCAGTCTTTGGAGAAATTATTCCCTGTTTTAGAGCTCCTTTTACCTCTTTGTTTCTAATGGTATAAATAAAGGGATTCAGGAGGGGTGTGAGGATAGTATTCAGCACAGATACTACCTTATTCATCTTAAAGGAAGAGTGTGCAGTGGGTTTTAGTTACATGAACAAAACAGCTCCATAGAGTAGGGAGACGACCATGAGGTGCGATGCACAGGTAGAGAAAGCCTTTTGGCAGCCAGTGTATGAAGGGATCCGCAGGATAGTGGACACAATGTAGATGTAAGAAATGATAGTAAACAGGAGTGACTCTGGGATCACCAGGATGGTTGCCAGGAGACCCAGCAGTTCTAAAATGCTGGTGTCTGCACAGGCTGCTTTCAAGATAGGACCAACATCACAGTAGAAATGATTGATAACATTGTTGCCACAGAAGGGCAACTGAATGAGCAGCGCTGTCTGACAAAAGACAATGATGATGCCCAGCACCCAGGAGCTGAGTGCCAGCTGCAGGCACAGGTTGCTGGTCATGATGCTGGGGTAGTGAAGGGGCTTGCAGATGGCCAGGTAGCGGTCAAACGACATGACTGTGAGGATCAAGAACTCAGTGGTCCCCAGGAAGAAGTGGAAGAAGGCCTGCAGCAGGCAGCAGGGAATGCCAATGACCGTCTTCGCCACCACAAAGGTTTCCATCAGTTTGGGAATGACAGTGGTGGTATACCAGACCTCTAGAAAGGCCAGATTGTAAAGGAAGAAGTACATTGGGATTTGCAGCCTAGGCTCAACCCAGACAATGATAATGATGAGGCCATTGCCCACAAGGGTTAACATGTAGATGAGAAAGATTACTATAAAGAGAGGGGCTTGGAATCCTTGGCTACCAGGAAAACCTAGGAGGATGAGCTCTGTGATTGCTGTACCATTTCTCATGTCTTGTTACCCTAGAAAGACAGTAAGGAAGTAGCTCCTCAGAATCTCATGTTTTTGTTTTAAACAAAGAGATTTTATTTTTTATCTTTCTTTGCTTTATACCATTCTGGTTATATTTTATGTTTATTTTTCTGGCTTACATTTTAGATATATCTCTTATGCGCAGCATATAACTTGGGTTAAAACTGTTTGGTATTCACTGACATTTATTTATTTATTTAGTGCTGGGGATGGAGAGCTTTATGTAAGCTAGGCAAGTGTTCTACTTCTGAGCTACATCTGCAGTCTGCGCCTTAGAATAAAAAAGTACAATTGGGTATGGTAGCAACATAATTAAATTAAATTAAATTAAATTAAATTAAATTTAAAAGGATTCTGGCTAGTTCAGGTCCCTACTCCCCACAACAGGCTGCCTTCAAGATGGCACCAACGTCACAGTAGAAATGTACACATTAGGCATCCTTTACTGATGAATTGGCTGGTTCTTTCGTCAGCTAAGCCAACTTCTAATGGACTTAGAAAGTAAAGGACTTGACAAGCAGAAAAGCATTTTCACCCTTATACACCTATAAGAATAATTACTTATAATGTGATGGATTTTCTGTGAAAATTTCATATGACAATTTAAAATAGCTAGAGTATAAAATGATGTCTGTATGTAAATACTATTGTGAGTTTCTAAGAAATTAATCCCACTCCCATATTTCATTGTAAAAAATAATTCTTGATTATATTATAGATATGTTTAGAGAAGCCTAAATTACGTGCACATTAAAATAACTAAAAATCATTGAAATTATTAGTGGTGAGATACAACTGAGATAATAGAATAGGTGTTTTTCTAATGAATCTATTTCCATATTCTAATCCCAACTCCTTTTCTTTTAAGGAGACTAAAAATTCAAAATAATATAGCAAAACTATTTAGGAAGTATATAAATACACCAAATTTAAATTCAAAATTTCAGTAGTAACCAGCTGAATCATAGGTTGATGTACAGAAGAACCTAATAAATATACATTGGACAAAGAGCTGTAGACATTAACCTAAAAAGTGAAAAGGTAAACAAATACTACGAATAAAAACTGGAAGTCCTGGGAAGTACATTCCTCTCAAAACCTTCTGTGACTAAGTATATTATTATACCAGTAAAGCTTTCCTTGTATGTATGAGCAAATATAGATTGAGAACTTTTTTCTTCTCCTAAAATTCAGTAGAAAATAGTAAAGTCACATTCTTATTAAAACTCTTCTTTCTTATCATTTTCCATTGAAATGGATATGATAAGTTACTGTAAAATGAATTGTACTATTTTTCAAAGTATATAGAAAACTTAGGATGAAAAAGGTAGCTTATAGGTCACTGATAGATTGCTTAATTATTCCCACATGTGAAAAAACCCCTAATTCTTGGAGAGTTTAGGGAAGAAGAATGCTTTTCATTTCCTCCCACTATCTTTCTAGTAAAGATAATTCTTTGCCTATAATGTCACAGACTTCAGTCTCTGGTGTTTTCCCATGACATGATGAAAAGCGAGGGGGAAAGGGGGGGGAGGGGAAGAGAGAGAGAGGAGGGAAGAGGGAAGAGGGAGAGAGAGGGAGAGAGATATTTGAATTTGCACAAAAGGCCATAGGTCCTTAAATATGGGAGTGGATGCAGAATTATCCACTCCTTTGACAGAGGAGAGGGAGAGTTCAATATAAAACTTCCAAGGGCTAAACATCCCACACTTTGGAAAATTAGATCTATGAATTTCACAAGCATTTGTTGAGAGCTTATTACATTCCAAGTCCTGCTAGGTAATTAAGGAATTTATCATTGTCATAGAGACACTATATATGATAATCACAACAGGACCCAGTGAGTGCAAGTGCGAAGTTGTCCACATATTACTCTGGGAACACCAGGAAAGGACCCCTAAACCAGACTGGACAGGGTGAAAAGAGGTTTTACAGAGAAAAAGAAGCCTAAGCTGAGTCTCTGAGTTGAAGGGTAGGGAAGGGACAAAGATCCAATGTCTGAAATAGAACCAGAGCAAGGAATGCCACCTGAGGTAGAGCTGGGAATCAGACTTGTTCCACACTTCTGATAAGTTAACAGATGGGGCAGTTACATCATAGAGTCAGGAGGTTTTGGAGGAGAAGTCTTGAGTCAAGAAGTTTGCTCACATGGAGTGTATGTGTGTGTGTGTGTGTGTGTGTGTGTGTGTAGAAAGTGTGCTGTCCGCCTTCATTCCTAACATAAGTTCATGTGGACCTAGGTTTGCAGAAGGAGGGGCATCAGGAGACATCCTAGTCACAGACAGCACTGCTATGGAACCCATGGGACCGTGTGGCCCAGGCAGGGAAGAGACACGTTCTCCTACTGTAAGGAGCATGGCAAGGTGCTGGAACCATGAGGCCCTATGAGTAGCAGTCATGGTGGCAGCAGAAAGGATGCCAATGGAAATGGCAGTGCCTGGAGAGAGGAGTGGTCCTCAGCAGAAGTGACAGCAGCAGCAGTGCTCAGCTGGAGGGTGCAGAGCCAATAGAGGTGGCAGGAGCCAGGCGGCAACTGCCCAGAAGGATACACAGACAAGGGTGTGAGCACATGAAAAGTTCTGTGAGATTTTGGGGGAAGCTGGATGTTTCAAGTAGGCAGGTCAAGTAATATTCCGAGAAACACTGAAAAGCAACCTTAGGAAACCTAGGTTATTCAGTCAAAAATAATGAGTCAAACGTTGTAGATATATGCTTATCAAAATTCAACCCTATACTCCAGATGTTTTTTCTTTCCCTTTAGAAAAGTCACGATGTACAGGGTTAAATGATATCCCTCCTCATTTCCCCATACCTAGAGTCACCTTCTTCTTTGCTCCCCAGTATGTCTCCTCTCCATCTCATCTAGGCTACCTGCGTTCGTCATCCCTTTCTTCAGCATTTGAGTTCAGCCTCCTCACTTGACTCGCTGACTCCTGACTTGCCATACTGTTTCCCATCCACAGTTTGCACAGCAGCAAGGGAGAGCATTCAAAACACAATGTCTCTGTCACTCCTGAGAGTTTCGAGGGTCACACCCCAAACTCCATGACAGTCAAGGTGATCAGTGACCCGGTCTTGCCAGCCTGATCTTCTGCCAGTTTTCCTTCTTCCCTGTTCTATGTTCCTCACCGAGTTACTCAGATTCAGAGGCTGGCAAACTATAGCCCTGTTTCTGTAAATAAAGTTTTACCATAACACAGCCATACTCATCTGTTTATATATTGTCTGTAGCTGCTTGTGTGCTCTAATGGCAGAGTCGAGTAGTTGCAATACAACCCATATGGCCCCCAAAGCATAAATACTTACTATCTGGCCTTTAATGAGAACAATTTGCTGATCTATAATTTAGTTTTCTGAGCATGCCATCTTCTCCCTCCCCCCTCTCTTTCTTTTCCTTTCTCTCTCTTTCTCTTTCTCTCTCTCTTTTCTTCTCTCTTTCTTTCCCTCTTTCTCTCTTTCTCTCTCTCTCTCTCTTTCTTTCTTTCCTTCCTTCCTTCTTTCTTTCTTGATATTGATGACTTCCCAGTGAAACAGGGTCTCACTAGGCTGGCCTATGTGGTTCTCCTGTCACAGCCTCTTCTGCAGCTTCAGGATTACAGGCTTGTACCACTGCATCTGAAACTATCTTCTCTGTTGACTCACGGTTATTGCACACACCATCCCGTTTCCTTATAATACCGCCCCTCACTTTCTCCACTTCCATTTCCTTATAATATTGCCCCCCACTTTCTCTGACTTCCAGATCTCAGTTTCAAACCCATGCATGGGCAGCCTCCCATGATTTCCATGATTATCTCCAGTGCAGTTAAGGTGCTGCTCCTATATGTTTCCCTCACACCCTGTGCATATCTATATCTAAGCACTTACAGAATGGTGTGGCCTGCTTGGCTTCCTCCACTGCCCTTGAGGGCAGCAATGGTACCTGTAGGGCCTAAGCATGGGGCTTAGCACAAAGTAAGCTCTCAAAAGACATTTCCTAAAGCTAGGCATGGTGGTTCATACCTGTAATCCTGGCACTCTGAGACAGTCTGGGGAATTTAGTGACTTTGAATGACCCTGCAACAAAATAAAAAATTAAGGTCCTAGGTTCAATCCCCAGTGCTTGAAAAAAAAAAGGATGTTTTTCGAATAATTATGAGTGGATAGCTTGTTGGGAGTCTGTCTTCACTTATCTATAAGTTTGTGTGGATTAATACATGCATATGTTTATTTGTGGTACTCTCTCTTGTGCTTCAAATGCTGGAGTCATGTCAGAACAGAGACTTGTGTGTTTAGTAATCTGCCTCCAAGTCGGCTGTTGCTTCCAGTTTCTCCTAGTAAGTGTTTTGCTACATGAAAACTTTCCACTCTGTCTTTCCCTAATCAGGATTTACTATTTCTTTCTAGGCTCTGGTGCTTCTTTCAGCTTCTCCAGTCTGCCTAAGTACTCATAGCTTTGTTAACTCACTTAAAAAAACACAGCGGTTTGAGATTGAGTTGAGTCACTTTTTTCTAAGCTATTGCTATAATAAACGATTCTGCCCTTTTTCTAAAATTTTCATAGTCTTAGCAGAAGAAAAAAAAGAAGAAAGTACTAAATATTTTTTTTCTGGATTTAGACTAAGGATATAATATCTGAAACCTTGTTTATTTCATTTGTCTTGTTATAGATTATTGACAGGGACCAATTTTTAATATTTTTGCCATGAGAAGAGAAAATATGGGGCCAGGGATTTAGCTCAGTGGTTTTGCAACCTGCCTCGCAAGCACAAGGACCCGAGTTCGATCCCCAGTACCAAAAAAAAAAAAAAAAAAAGAAAATATGAAGATGCCCAATGTTGTACAACCTTAAAGCAGAGTCATTGAAATACTTGAAATTCACCCTACAAACTGATGGTTCTGTTAAGATGCAGGGAATAGAGACCACTTTGCACTTAGGAAGGTCTAGGCACAGGACATTGTTACAACTTTGTGGCATAAAACTGAAATTCATTAATTGGAATTTGCTGAGAGACATCAAGGCATCAAGGCTAACTGTGCCCATTCTTTCTAGAGAAATGCAATACTTTATACAAAATAGTATTCTTTTCCTCTCTAGGGGTGGCAAACTGGTACTCACAGCACTAATGACTCCCAGGAAAACAGTTCTGGTCTGGAGGAGTGTCCTTGCTCACGAGTGGACTGAAAGAAAAGGAAACAGTCCTTATAAAGTGAATCTAATTGAAACATAAAATTTTTCTTCTTTTTGTGCTAGGAAAATGAATCTCTTTTTCTAGAATTTAAGGCAATTTTCTTTCTGCATCATTGAGTTCTATTTATAAATCTTTCAAAATGGCAAGTTCTCTTCAGTGTTTAAATGTATTGAGAATGATGAATACAGCAGTTCATACTAAATCAAGATTTCTTCTCTGAAAATAATGCTTTGGTAGTGGGGCATTTGCCTAGCTTCCCCTGGGATGTCAGTCCCCATGGATGTGCTCAGAGTCCCAGGAAACAGGACAGTCTCACTAAAAGTTTAATCAAAGACAAACTGAGGAGCTTGAAGTTTCCTCAATTCTAATTGGTACCAATCAGACCCGCACTCCTGAGATAATTAGTTCATGCCTGAAAATCCATGATTTTATGAATTCTAGATCTTGGATTTCTTAACTTCTTCAAAAATGGAAATCAGGCATTTTAATAATTACGTGATTTTTTTAGTACCGGGGATGAAACTCAGGACTTTGTGCTTGCAAGGCAAGCGGCAGAACCACTGAGCTAAATCCCTGGCTATGTGATTTCTTTTAATGTGCTGGATTACATAGAGTAGGAAATTTGATAAATATATTAAAAATGGACAAGTATGCAGGCATTGTGATCATCATAGAATTGTACTTGAATTTCTTGCAACTATTCTGTGGGGATAAACGAAAAGTCAGGGGCCTAAAGAATTGAGGGTCATATAAGGAAATAATGGAGATAGCATATATAACTAATTGTTACAGAAGGGTCTCTGCAAAAAAAGAAAAAATAGAATTAGAATTCTAACTTTTAAAAAATCAACTTTTAGTTGGTGGTGCTGGAAACTGAATGGAGGGTCATTGCTCTGAGCCCCTCTCATCTTTTTAATTTTTTTTTTTTAATTTGAGGCAAGCTCTCCTTAAATTGCTAAGTTTCCCAGGCTGGGCTTGAACTTGGGATCCTCCTGCCTCACCCTACCAGAGTGCTGGGATTATAGGCATGCACCACCACCTCTGGCTACAAAATCAACTTTAAGAAAGACAATTTATGTATAATAAAATGCACTCATTTTATTTATTTTTATTTTATTTTTTGTTTTTCTGCTTTTTGAGTCAGGGTCTCGCTCTGTAATTCAGGCTGGCCTTGAATTCACTATGTAGCCCAGGCTGGCCTCAAACTCAACAGTGATCCTCCTGCCTCAGTCTCCCAAGTGCTGGGATTAAAATGCACTCATTTTAAATATAAGTCCAGTGAGTTTTGACAGATGTATGAACACACATGTAACTGTCATTTCAGTTAAGATATAGAATGCTCTTAGCACTCCAAAATTTTTTTGTTCCCATTTCCAGTGCTATCTTTTCATCTTTTTCATTCCAACAACTACAGATCTATTTTCTAAAACTGTAGATTAGTCTCTCCAGTTTGATTTTTACATAGAGTCATTCATGATAGGCTTTTTTTTTTTTTTTTCTGGGTTCTACCATTTTGCAAAATTTTTTTTTTTTTGTACTGGGGATTGAACTCAGGACCTTGCGTGTGTGAGGCAAGTGGCAGCACCACTGAGCTAAATCCCCAGCCCTGCAAAATGTTTTGAGAATCACCCATGTTATGAATATAAAAATTTATTCCTTCTAATTGTGCAGTTCCAGTGAATGAACAGGCCATACTTTGTTCATTCATGCAGTAGTTGATGAGCCCTTGAATTATTTTAGTTTTGATTTTATAAGTAAAATTGTAATGAATGTATAGGAATCTTTATTTTTGTGGGCCTATGTTTTAATTTATTTTGGGTAAATGACTGACATTCTTGAGTCATAAGATCTGTGCATGTTTAAGAAACAAACTGTTGTCTAATGAATTTGTACCATCTGATAGTCCAATCAGCAATGGATGAAAGTTCTACTTGCTCCACATATGCATCAACAGTTTCTATTGTCAGACAGACAGATACAGACAGAACGACCAAGAGAGTGAGAGAGATATTATGGTAGGGATAGGTCTTTCTCATTAATTGAATTTGCATTTTCCTGATGACTAATGATGTTAAATATATTTTCATATGCTTATTGACTGTTCATCATTTATGAATACTGTAGTTGGTTTCAATTATTTGCCCATTGTAAAAAATTGGATTTTTTCTTTTAATATTGAGTTGTAAAAGTTCTTTTTTCTAGATATGAATCCTTTGTCAGATAAAAAAATGATAATAATTTCTCTTAATCTGTTTTACTATTGATTTTCTTTATATTTTGATATAGAAAATTTTTAATTTTTAAAATTTAATTTGTCATTTTTTATGGTTCATTTTTTTTCTACCTTGTGTAAGTTCTTTTTTTTTGTATAACCTAAGATTACAAATAATTCCCTCTAGGTTTTCTTTTAGGTATTTAGGCTTATGATCCATTTTGTGTTAATTTTTGTGTATGGTGTCAGTGGTCATGGTTCAATTTTTTCCTATTGAATGTCCAATTACTATGATACCATTTATTAAAAAGATCATTCCTTTCCCACTTTCATTGATTTCATGTCTCTGTAAAAAATTAATTGATTTAATATATGTATTCATATATGTATAGATGAGTCTATTTCTATATCTTTCTGCTAATGATTTATCTTTTCACTAATATCACAATGTCTTGGCTATTACATTCTTGTAGTAAGTCCTAAATCAGACAGTATAAATTCTCTAACTCATTATTTTTTCAGATTATATTGGTTATTTTTGCTCCTGTGTTGGGGTCTCCTTGGTGGGAGACTGGAACCTGAAGACAGTATCCAACAAAACCTATTAAAAGAAGGGCACGGGGGACCAGAGCTCCATGAGAAGTTAAGGCAAGGTTTATTGTTAGTAGTCTTTTTTTATACATTTTTCAGCAGGATACATCAATCATTAACAATTTACAATGTTAGTCAACTAACCACCAGTTATACTCATGAGTACATAAAGCATCAAAAGAACCATCTGTGTACATTTAATCTTAGTACATCTTATCTAAATCATCTTGGTTAGTTAAAGCTTCTAAAGGATTAGCTACTTTTATCTGTTCTTATGTCAAGCAAATATTTGAGAGTCTCAAGGGATCACAGCAGACGAACACTGTGGGAACAACAAACAGCCTTCTGAAGTTATCTTTAACTTCTCTATCTGGGCTTGCCACAGACATCAGGACAATCTGTCTTCCCAAGGCCGTCTGAGGGCCCGAGAACTTCTCACATCCTCCACACTCCTGTACATTTCCACATAAAATTTTAAAAATAGCTTGTATTTTCTACAAAGAAACCTGATGGGATTTTGATTGTGGACTTCCTGAGTCAGCCATAGTAATACTGATGTCTTAATTTCTTTAATGTTTCTAAATAATGCTTTATAAGTATTTTTAATTTCAGTGTGGTATTTTGTTAAAAATTTCCTCCAGTGTCTTAGTCACTTTTCTTGTTGCTCAGATAAAATACCTGACACACAAAGTTAAAGAGGAAAACTTTATTGGGTCATAGTTCTTACAGGTTTCAGTTCATAACTGACTGACTCCAAGGCAGGGTGGCATGGCAGAGTGGCAACACAGAGTATAAACAGTCCACGGCAAAGCAGGGCAGGCAGAAGGCAGAAAGCAGCAAGTGAAAAGTGACAAGCATCCTTTCTGTCTCTTATATCCTATCCAGGTGTCCCACCCTTAGGGCATGTAGCACTCACACCCAGGGTGGGGGCACCCTTAATCCTAGCATTGCACTATGAATCAATCTGATTCTTGATTCCAGCAGCACATACTCTAGATCCAGTTACCTCTGAAAAGCCCCACCTATGTCTGCAGGAGGCTTTGGGGAGACATCTAGATACAAGCCATAGCACCCAGTAATTAATATTTTTGATAATGTTAATTGGATTTTGAAAATTTTTAACTTTGAAATTTTTTATTGCTAGCACATCCTACTAGTATATATTACTGGTATAGAAACAGTATTTTCAAGTGTCTTTTATCCTGCTACATTGCCAAATTCACTCAAAGAGTTTTCTATATAAACAATCACGTAGTAAATACAAACAAAAACACAGAGCAGAATGGTAGATGCCCGGAGTTGGAGGGGAGGGAAAAATGTGGAGGTAATAATTGAAGACCACAAATTTTAGTCTTATGAAATGAATAAATTCTAGCGATCCATAACACAGCGTTTATAGTTAACAATACTGTATTATATACAAAATATATATATAAATATATATATAAAATTTGCTAAGAGGTTTGATCTTATGTTGAGTGTTCTTATCACATACAATGATAGTAACAAATAGAAAACTTTCAGATGTAATGTATAGGTTTATGGTATCAATTGTGGTGATGATCTTATGGTTTTTATACTTACCTCCAAAAACTCATCAAGTTGTGTACATTAACCACTTACCAGTCCAATTATTTAAATATAGTATGACCAAAAATTGCATATATTTCATTAATTTTTATAAGATAACAGGAAATATAAAAATGACAATTTTTATAAAATTTATTCAATATTTTTCCTGGTTGGGTATATCTTAAAACATTCAATGCACAACACAACATTACAATTTGGACAGTAATATTTAGTCTCCTTTTGAATTCTTTTTGCATTATTGTCTTTCTTGAACCCCATACTTCACACTGTCATGTTGGCCTTTCCTTTTTTTCTGTGGGTGGTATAATTTCAATAAAATATCTACTCACTAAAAGTAATGGTGAAGACGTCAATGATGGATGTTCTGGTTGGTGCTTTGCTATCCCATATTTTTCAATTATTTGGTCTATCAGATCTAGTCTAAATTGTAAATTACTTTTTTGAACTCCCTCTTTTGAATAAATAACAAACGAGTTCTATATTGTTTGGCCCAGAAGGTGCATAAATATTTCATAGTAATATTTTTTCCTTAATTTTTGATTACAGGATAGTTTGTTAGATGTTGGTCAACTCTGTCAACACCGATAGAATTATTATAATCATCGAACACTATTGGAATTTTTAAAGTTTTGCATCTTCTTTCAAGTTCCATCATTTCTGTATTATGAAGAGTTGACAATAAGGAGACGTCTTTTTGTCTTTCCTCCCCCACCCGCCCCAACAGAAAAAGTTTTATTTTTAAAAGTACAAAAACAATACCTCAAATGAAATGGGTAACAGACAAGTGTAAACTTCCGCAAGCACCCAGACTTTTCTACAATCTCTTCCAGGAAACGGATTGAGGGGGCGAAGTCCACTTTAGGACGCTCTTCTCCAGCGGCCCTTTCCCGAGGTCCGACGGTGAAGTGGGTGAGGATGCCCGACGGTCAAAGGGTCCCTGAGGGACAAGACTGAGGCGGGGGCAGCGGATGACTCCATGCGCGGGCAGCGGCTGAGTCGCACCGGCTTTTCCTGCTCCTATACCTCCGCGGGACTCTTCCCCTTCTTGCCCTCAAACCCTGCCGCAAACTCTGAGGAAAACCCGAACCTCCGCCTCCGTCTGCCACCAAGGCTTTTGGGAACTTGTCAAACGTCTGAGCTCCCTCATCGGTCCTCTTCAAAGCCCCCCTCGGGTCTCGGCGGTTAACCACAACCTTCCGCCTTACCTCTCCCCAGACCAGTCTCTCCCGAGAGGGAAGAAGGGAGCTCAGGCCTCTTGTCTTTCCTTTTTGTAACAGACTTTTCTTCTTTGATATGCTAACATTTCTCCCTGTTTCAGTTCTTTTCCAGATCTTTTGGCACTTCCTTCCTATTCAGTCTCAGAGTCTCACACATGTCCATTTTGTGTTTAAAAGAATATCACTGAGTTCTGGAAAAGTACAAAAATTATATCTAATGTACTTACAATGAGTTTTTATAGATTGTAGGATAAAATTACAGGTTATTTTTCACAAATAAAATAAACATGAATTAGTAAAAGAAAATAACCAGAACATAGTATTAGATTTCACTAGAAACAAACACCAAGGGCAAATACAACATTCTAAATTAAAAAGTATGCAAAAATAGTCAATATAAAATGAACAGTTGTTCAAGTGTACCTCGTGCAAACAAGAATTGACTGGATGAAATGCCACCTGCATGAGTGACACTTGGGATACTCAGTACATAAATAAATTTACTGCCTGAGTAATGTTTAGGGTAAACTGTTAAGTGGTTAAATATGTACAACTTTTTATATGTCAGTGATACTTCAGTAAAATATTTTATATATACTCTTAGGATTTAGCCTTTCCAGTGGTCTTTGTATTTTTTTGTGGTAATTTTTTTTGTGGTATTCTTTTCCTTTAGTTGCAAAAATTTCCTGTAATATTTGCATTGAAAATCTGATGACAGAAATTTTTCTTAGGTTTTTGTTTATTTAAAAACTTGTTTG
Source organism: Heterocephalus glaber (assembly GCF_000247695.1). The sequence goes on along the minus strand of NW_004624880.1, from coordinate 1,404,830 downwards.
TATGCCCTTCATTTTTTTTTTTTGTACTGGGGATCGGGACCTTGTGCTTGCAAGGTAGTCAACGGAACCACTGAGCTAAATCCCCAGCCCTGCTCTTCATTTTTTTTTTTTTCCCATTAAGTTTATTGGTACATTTTCAGTATAAAATACAGTTACATTCATCATTGGGATCTTGCACCTTTACATAAGTATCTTGGTTCTTATTTTTTTCCCCTTCTCTTGCCCTCCCTTCACTGCCCCCCTCCACCCTTCCCTATTTGCAAAGACTTTGTTTCCATTTTTTTCCTTTTCTCATA
>NW_004624880.1:1357302-1368618 GCF_000247695.1 Heterocephalus glaber | reverse complement strand
TTTGTTATTGGTTGATTTCATAATAGCAGCCATTCTTTCTGGAGTGAAGTGGAATCTCAGTGTTGTTTAATTTTAGAGAACACGAACTTGTGTTTCAGATATCTAGTAGGTTTGGGAGTTACATCTCTTTCCCCTATATGAATACCACCTAAGACACCAACTCAAAAGGGAAATCCAGACATAAGTGTGCCTGAGGGAGCAGGAATGATTAGAAACAATGGCAGAGTTTCATAGTACTTGGCAACATGACTTGTTCAAATGAAGGTGAACTGATGTTTTTGGTAAAGTGCCAGATAGTAAATATTTTAGGTATTGTGAACCATGTCTTTTCCGTTGGAATTATGTAACTCTGACCTAGTAATGCTAGAGCAGCCATAGCAATATACAAATGAATGGGTGTTTCTGTACTTGAGCAAACTCTATTTTTAAAAACAGGCAGTGGGTTGGGATTTGTCTAAGGGCTGTAGTTTGCAGACTAGTTAACCCTAGTTGACTACACTGACAGACTAGTTTGCATAGTTTTGGGTTTTAATATATATTATTAGAAAAGGCAAGTGATGTCTCTAGGGGTGCATAAGTGCCAGACAAACAACAGACAAGAAAGAGTAAAACTTCTGTCCAAACAAATACAAATAATACTATCTACCAACTGAAATAGTATTAGTGATAGGACAAGAGTTTAAAATATAAAAAATAAAGATAGTCCAGACCTTAAGGGATGATATTTGAGAAAAAACCCCAAACAAACAGGAAATTGCAAACAAGAACCAAAACAACAAATGTCATTATGGAAAATACAACAATTGAAATGAACAAACAGTAAGTTGTAGGATTAACATAGCTGAAGGACCATTAGTGAGTTGGAAGGTCATATTGAGGACTGTTCAGAAGGCAATGGCAAAAACAGAACATTTAAAAAGCAAGACAAAACATATCAAATAAAAACTAAGAGATAAAGAGAGAAAAAATGGACAGAAGTAATATTGGAGGAAATCATGGAAATAAATGTTCCACAATTAGGGGAAAATATCTAAATAAGATAGGTCAATGACCATGAGTTAGGAAGAAGATAGATGAAAGCTTAGTCAGATTGAGGAGACTTGTAAGGCTGTCTTAGTAAACAACAGTGTACTCATACAAGAACTCATGCAAATAATTACTGTTTTTCAGGGGAGGCAAGTAATGGTGATAGGAGATAGGGATGAAAAGGAATTAAGGTAGATGAGTCTTGTCTTGTATAGATCAATGCTGATATTGTGCTCTGGCCTGAGATGCATGATTAATTTGGTCAACTAAAATATTAATGCAGAGAGAGATTCTTCAAAACAGTGAATTTATTAAAGAATAAGCAGAAGCATTGCAATGCAAGACATTCATGCTTTGGTGAGCAAGGTGAGGTTGAGGTGATGCAGTCATAACATAGTCAGGAACCAGGATAGGGCTGGGAAACTGCCAGAATCCTGGGCCTTTACCTGCTGCTCATTAAAAACATGATTTGTGTTTTCTTCTGAGTCAGTAAGGAACTTAAAATCCATTTTTGCTATGAAAAATAACTTTTCAGATGGATTTCCAGATTCCTAATATGAGTAACTAGAATCAGAACAAACCTTAATCTTCATTTTGTATTTTTTGTTATTGTAAATCTTGGGTCAAATCTCTTCTCAGCTATGTATAAGGGCATGCTGAACATTTAGGGAGTGATTATCTAGAATTTGGCCAGACAGAGTTGACTAACCCTGAATTTACAAGATATCATTCCCCATTAAGACTGAGGACACCAACGTAAGCGGTTTACAGGGATAATCAGCCACACCCAGAAGCAGCCAGCCATTATCCTAAACCTGTTGGCACCTGGGTCCCAGGAAAGTTGGAGGCCTACATGACTGAGACCACCACAGAGAGAGAGAATTCTTTCCTGGCAATGAAACCATCCCTCAATCAGAAGGATTCCAGAGCTATGACAACAGTGATAGGAAGTTAGGATATGAGCAGGTAGATAGGACAATGACCCTGGGAAGGAATTATGAAAGTGGAATGAAATCCACCAAATAAAAAAACCTCTCCCTGAATCTGGGCTGGTTTTTGAGGAATTTAGGAACACTGAGTAACTGGGCTATTGAACTGTGCATTAGAAAACCTGAGTCCTAATTGGTTATTTTAAGCCAATGGGTGCTATATTAGGTGCCCACCAGACACTGAGCAAAATTCCATGCTTTAATTATTTATAAGAACCTCTAGATAAAAAGTATTCTTGGTGACCTGTTCAGGGCCCTTTGTGGTCAGTGGGAGCTATTCCTTTGAAGTTTCTTTCTCAATAAACTTCCCTATTTGCAACTTGCCTCCCCGATCTGTGATTTCATTCTTCAACTTTGTGTGACACCAACTTGGCATTTAGGTAATATCTTTAGGGGCTCATCTGGGATCTCAAGAGGAGGTAAGCGAGATCTATATTTTCCTATACCTTTTTACTTTCACTTCATGGCTCTCTGCTCCAAATAATATTGGGACCCTGTTGTCTAGTTAAGAGCAATTAGTGTAGCCTCCAATCTTAAGACTTGGGGAACAGGTTTCACTAATGTGAACCAGCCTGATCCCTCTTTCACACAAATGGAGGAAATGACCAATTAGTTTCATGTCTTCTTCCTTTCTGATTTGTCTCATCTGTCAGTAAGGGGCAGCCTCTGCCCTTGGCATTCTCAGTTCCTCTAGGCTGAGGGTTCTCGGGCAAATTGTTCTAGTAACTTGCTATAGGTGTTGATACACATGTATCACTCTTTCTATCATGAATTCTTGCCACCAATTGTACCTCACCAATCTACTTTCTCCCTTCTCTTTTAAGAAAATTGCTTAATGAAAGTAAATACTTCTTTTACAAAGTTCCTTAAGCCAAGATCCCATCTTTGCCTTTAGTGTACTTGTCCCAAAAGTCATGCTTTGAGCCCTTTTGAAATTTTGGTCCCTTAGAATAATATACACTCTAAAATTATAACTTTTCTGACCCTTGAAGAGGCTTTAACTCACTTAATGGACTCCTGGTGACTTTGTTGTCCCTCCCCTGTGGGCCTGGAGCCTGGGAGGATAATTATTCCCTGTTCTATTTTCCTGGTGGGGTTGGGTTGTACCCCTAGTTATTCCAATGGGGACATTGGTACTGGTTGTAAACTATGGACTCCTTTGTACAAAGATCCAAGAGTGATTTTAGAGTACAGATTTGAGGATATATAGGGACACAAACAAGTGCTCAAACTGTGACCACAAGTGCTATTTGGCCTCCAAAGGCCTCCCCTTCTCTCTTTGTGCCATTCCTAATATGCTTAATTGCTATCTCAACAATGGAATTACAATTTCAAAAATAAAAACATTTTAATTGGTTCTGGGTCAAAGAGGACCAATGTATGGTCAAAGTCAAAGGATCACAGACATGGAAGGGATATTGGGTGGCATGTCAGTAAGAATGGTTACTCCAATTGGCCTGATCCCCTGACAGATCATACACAATTCATGGCCATTTATGAATGGGAGTTCCAGGCAGGTTGAGGAATGCCTTGGCCTGGAAAATTTCAATAGGGATTGAAAGGAATAACTTATCTCCCTTTGTTGTTTTTCAGATTGGGAAGATCACTGTCAACTTCTAACACCTTTTGGAATGTGTTCTTAAAAATTAAGAATCCTTTGACTTCCAGACTTTGAAAAATCATTGTCTAACCTTCTTCTGTACCCATGCGTGGCTGACCTACCCATTAGGGGATAGCAAAAAGTGGACAGCTGAGTATAAATTAAGTATAAATTATGATATTATTTTTCAGTTCTTCAGTTAGAACTATTTTTCAAAAGAGAAGAAAAGTGGTCAGAGGTTCCCTATGTACAAGCCTTTTTGCTCTGAGGGTCAACTTAAAACTCTGCCAGAAATGTGAGCTGCACCCTACTCTCCTAGTAGCCCTCAGATGTTCAGGGAGCAACCCAAAGACCTTCCAATTTTAGGTCATAGTGCTCTCCCTATATAGGACACTCAATGACCCCAAAACTGTTTGACCTGAAGGATTCCTCTTTATTGTTCCTACAGGAAGTAGGAGGAACAATCCTGGAATCACCAGGGTACAGATGCCCTTTTCCCTAACTAACCTGAAACAGATCAAGGTTGACTTGAGAAAATTTCCTGATGGAAATTTTATATATGCTATGTTTGATATGTGTTATATGAAAACATTTCAGGGCCTTATGAAGACCCTTGATCTAACCTGGAAGGACATAATGGTTCTGTTAAACAAAACCCTGTGACCTATTGAAAGCAGGCTATCTTATAAATAGCTGAGGAATTTGGGATGAATTATACTTGGTTAATTGTTCTCATGTTTTCTTAACAACTGAAGAATAAGAAAGTTATCCAACTGGAAACCAGGCAGTCCCCAGGGAGGATCCACAGTGGGATGAAGATTGGCCAATGGGTGAATGGAGACATACACTTCAAAGCATGGATCTTTGAGGGTCTAAGGAGGACTAGCTGTAAACTTTTAAGCTATCCTAAGCTATCAATGGTCACCCAGAATAATGAGGAAAACCCTTTGGCCTTTCTGGAAAACTCAAGCTTTAATTAAGCATACCTTCAAGTCTCCTGATTTATTGGAGGGCCAATTTATATATACTAAAGTTTAGGCTCATTACTTAATAAGCTTCTGATATATGAAGAAAATTGCAAAAGCTAGCAGTTGGACCAGAGAGAACCCTCAGCAATCTTAGTAAAGTTGCCACTATAGTCTTTTATAAGAGGAATCAGGGGGAGGTCAAAGACAGAAATAAGAGAGGCAAGAAAAAGTCAGGTACCCTCATGGGAGCCCTTCAGTTGGCTAACTGTAAGACTTGTTGGATGATTCTGAGACTTACTGGTTAGCCCTGAGATTCCATGATGATCTGCTATAATTGTGGACAGCCAGGATACTTTAAGTGAGACTTCTTCCAGAAGAACAAAACACCACCCACATCTTGTCCCATGTGTAAAGGGGACCATTGTAAATTGGATTGTCCCCAGAGCCTCAAATCCACTGGGCCAAATCCCTCATTTCAAATGGTCCAGTAGCCACAGGACTGAAGGATCCTGGGGTACCTGTTTGGCTTTCACCATTTAGACTATCTCCATCTGGGATCCTCTGGTATCTTTAACCAATGAAGAGAGTGAAGTTGATCTCCTCCTAGATACTTGAGGTAGCTTTTCAGTTCTTCTCTCTCATTCTGGCCTCTCTTCCATTAACACTACTGTTTGAGGTGTGTCTGGATGACCCATGATCAGTTACTTTTCTCAACCTCTTAGTTGTAATTGGGATAACTTTCTTTTTTCACATTTTTTTTTCCTAGTCACAATTCAGGATTGAATTCAGAACCTTGTGCTTGCAAGGCAGATCCGGCACCACTGACCTAAATCCCTGGCCCCTTCACATGCCTTCTTGATTATGCCTGAAAGCCCTACCCTCTTACTGGGGAGAGTTATGCCCACCCAGTTAAATGCCACCATTCTCATATCCCCAGGAAATTACTCTGCTTCCCACTAATGGAAGTAGAAATTCATCTGGAGATATGGGCTTCACAAGGAATAATAGGATAAGTGATAGAGGCCACCCCAGTGCAAATCCACTTTAAGGACACAGTCTCCATTCCCCACCAGAGACGATTTCCTTTAAAGCCAGAGGTCAAAAAGAGATTACAGATCATAATTGATAAACTAAAATCATATGCCTTTCTAAAACTCTGTAACAGTCTCTGCACTACTTCCATTTTGGGAGTGCAAAAACCCAATGAAGAATGGAGATTAGTCTAAGATCTCTGATTGATAAATGAGGTTGTGGTGATGCTATACTTGATGGTACTTAACTCTTATACTTTGCTATTCAGATTCCATAAGATAATGAATGGTTTACATTCTTAGATTTAAAGGATGCCTTCTTTTGTATACCTCCTCATATGGACTCATAATTTCTTTTTGTATTTGAGGACTCATAATTTCTTTTTGTCTTCTGACCAGTCCAGCTAGATAAGCTAACCTGGATGATTCTGTTTGGAGACAGTTCTCACCTACTTGGACAGGCTCTATTTAGAGACCTATCCCACTTTGACTATCCACAAACTAAAGGTACTCAATATGTGGATGACATCCTACTTTGTTCTTACTCAGAGGAAATCTAAAATCTGGACACTTAGATCCTATTAAATTTCTTGGCAAAGAAAGGATACAGGATTTCTCAATCAAAGGCACAACTTTGCTTCCCTTGTGTCAAATATCTTGCTCTAATTCTTTCCAGAGATACTAAAAGTTTAGGGGAAGAATGCATTAAACCCTTTTTTCTTCTTTCCACTTCCCAGAACAATACAAAACTTAAGGGGATTCTTGGGTATCACTGGTTTTTGTTGCTCATGGATTCCTGGATATGGTTATAGCACAGACCCTACACTTATTAATCAAGGAAACTCAGGTAGCCAATACTGATGCCTAATATGGAAACTTGAGGCCCAATTAGGCTTTGAGAGACTCAGAGAGGTGCCTCGCCATGTGCTGGCATTGAGTATCCCTCTGGGCAGCACTTCACCTTTTGTGTTTCCAAGAGAAATGGAATAGCTTTGGGAGTCCTAACCTAGAGAGGAAATGGAATGGACCCTCTTGCAGGAATATCAGCTCTTCCCTTTTGGATGATTCCAGACAAAAGATGGGAAACTACTGATATCTGCAGCCAGTCAATGGAAAAGCACCAAAACTCTTTGCCAGTTCTACTGTGGTCCTTCTTGGAGTAATTTTTGCTATCACAGCATAAAAAGGCATACCTAATATACCCTCTTATATTGACCTGGAGAAATGGGATTGGGGCAGACATGAACATGATAACTCTATATTAGAGGGGCCAGGTATAGGACACACAATTGTGAGGGGGTTCTTTTAGTTTATGAGTATTCTTCTACTAGAAAGATCAGTCTTAAACCAAACTATTATGGCTCAACAAGACAGGAAGGCCATGGTGGTGGTTATGGAAGCAAAATAATTACAGCCCTTAGCTGAGGTGGTCCTTCAGAACCACAGAGTCCTCAATTTCCTTGCAGTCAAAAGTGTAGGAGCTGGTACACTTATAAATGAAACTTGTCTCTGGATAAATAATTCACATAAAGTTAAAAATCTAAAGGAAATAAAAGGAAATATTGGATTTATAGAAAACTTTTCTGAGCAGGCAGGTCCAGGACCCAGGTGGTTTTAGTCCCTACTCCAATCCCTTAAGAGCAGTATCTGGCCTGTGGAAGCCAGACTCCTTCAAGACACTGAGGAGATGTGTCTCACTGATGGAGGCAGCTTTATACAAGAAGGACATCAAAGGGAAGTTATGCTGTTGTCAGTTCACAATAGGTCATTGAGGCCACCTTCCCTCACAGACCTCTGCTTAAAAAGCAGAGCACCTAGCTGTTACTCAGGTATTTATATTAGGAAAAGGCAAAAAGCTAAATTTCTATACAGACTCCAAATATGCCTTTATGGTGCTACATGTTATGCAGAAATCTGGAAAGAAAGAATTTTGCTGACTAATAATTATCTATAAAACACAAGCAGGAAATTCTACCATTCTTAGAAGTAGTCTATCTTCCCAAGCAGGTTGCTGCCATTCATTGGAAGGGACCTCAAAGAGACATGGCTAAAGTCTCTGTAAGAAATAAAAAGCCTGGTAGAGAGGTAAAAAAGGCAACCTTGCCATCCCTCAAAGACCCTAGCCTTACTCCCAATTCCTGTAGAACCATTAAAGTGGTCCTTCCTCAAGGGATGCAGTGGAAAGCTATAAAAGTCCTTCATGGAAAAAAAATCCTTCATGGGAAATAGCCACCTGAATTTTCACAGGATGAGGAAGAAGAGGAAGGACTGTGGTTCCTCTTCAAAAAGCAAGACAACAGTGCTTCAAGTACAGATAATGGGATCTTGCTAAGGCCATGGCTGTCAAGCTTTCCATAATTTACCTGATATCCCTCTGCAATACTTTCTCCTCCACAGGAGGGATGGAAACCTGACCTGATTCTTATAGTTGGGCTCTAAATGTCCAACCTAATAAAGTTACTCTACTGAAAAATCCACCAAGATTTCTCCCATGAGATAGATCAACAGTCACTAAGTTCTTCTTCATTGACAGATTTTTTTTTTCAACCCAGCTGGTGAGCCACAGCACCTCAAGGTAGCTGGAGAGCACATAATTCCCAAGTAGGTGGGGCCTACAGCCTCTTCAAGCAGGAAATGGCTATATGAAGATAGAGACTTCCATTCTTTCAGTGCCTCATAAAGAATTATGGGGATATGTGTCTTTCAGGGGGAAATGAGGCAAGAGAACAGGGTGTAGCTAAAATTAGCTGAGAAAGTAGGCATAATCTGTTAATTACAAATCCCAAGACATATGTGCAGAACAGTTTCCAAAGCCTTGCACGTGGATTTCTCACAAGAACTTGAGCAGGTTTTTTAGATAGGATGGCCTAGATCTGACATTAGTATGAGAAGTGGGAGACACAAAAAGAATAGTGAACAGTGAACTCTTTGCTATTGTGTTCTCTCACAGCAGCCTCTTCTTCCCTGTAGAGCATATTTATTTCCTTACTTGGTCCAAATTCACTCTGCAGAGCTTGTTTCTTTTTGTACTTTTAATAAAACTTTTTTTTTTTAAAGAAACAGCAGTATCTGGACTTAGTTCCTTCCCTTAATCACCCCAATCTGTCCTTTTCCAACTGGTTCTTATGTGTGGGATGTACATTATTAATCTATTGGTACAATTTGTTTCCTCTCATCTAAAGTCTGTCAAACTGCAAATGCTCATGAAGGTGGAGCCAATGATGAATGTGCTGGGGTCCACTAGAGAGACCTACCTTCTAGAGAGGCCCCAAGACTGCCCACTTCTCTTGATAACCCCTGTCAGCAGGAAGCAGACAGAGAGGTCATCAGCCTCCTTCCCCTAATGGTAGTTAAGTACACCTCTTCAGATGGGGTTAAGAAATAATAGGAGTCATTAAAGTATGGGTAAGTAGTTAGGACTATGACCTTAGAAAAGAATTATGCTGGCAGAATGGAATCCACCAAGTAAAAATACCTCTCCTTGCATCTGGGCTGGTTTTTGAGGATTTTAGGAAAATTGAGTAACTGGACTTTTAAACTCTGCATTAGAAAGCACTGAGTCCTAATTGGTTATTTTAAGCCTATGGGTCAACTGTGACAGGTGCCTACTGGACACTGAGCAAAATCCTGCACTCTGCTTATTTATAAGGACCCCTAAATGAATAACTTTCTTAGTGATCCATTTGTGACTATTTCTGGTCAAGGAGAGCTTTTCTTTTGTCATTTCTTTTTCAATTGTCTTCCCCTCCATGATGTCATTCTTCAACTTCTTATGACACTAACCTGACATTTCAGTAACACCTGGCTTGTGATAAGAATCAATCTGACCCCAGTCCACCAGCCCAACAGCTAATTATTAAAAGCTGACTCCTACATTTGTAGGTAGGACAGTCTGAACCCCTATATCAGAGTGTTTCCCCTCCAGCTACCTAAGCTGGAGTCCTTTCTTATCTTCCCTCTGGTTTTTCAATTAAAACATTTGTATCTATAAATTTCTGCTTTAGTTTTAATTTCCATTATTACTAAAAGCAAGGACCCAAGCTAGTCAGTGACAGATGCAAGGAGAGACAGTTATATACAAACAGAAAAGCACAAGCAATTTGTTTTATTGCAGGAGTTTGACCTCAGTTCATTAACAGAGATGGTGTACTGAGAAAACATTCTCCTACATCTGCTTAGATGATACTCATATATCAAATTGAAATATGGAAAGTCCTTAGCAAAAGTTCTTGTTATAGGGATGTGTGTGTAATATGTGTGTCAGAACCCTTTTAGGAAGTCTTTGTAAAAAAAAGGGTTTATGATAGGCACACGTGAATGAAGGCCTTTCATTCACATTCTCACATATATATGAGATACTAATATTCATAGCTATGAGAATATATATCTATACATATACATATTACAGTTTTTTCAGCTTTTACTAGAAAATGGCATAAAAAGTTTACCTGACAGAAGTATTTCATTACTATTTGGGGGAGGAAATTACCAACTTTTGTGCAAACAATGCTAGCCTTCTTTTAAGGATTAAGAGCATAGCTGCTTAAGAAATGACATAAGCAACATCTCCCCTAAAATAATCTATCTTTTTATATATATGGACAGCTTTAACAAATTAAAGCCCAAAAGAAATGCTCAAAATTCACTACTCAGAGGCAAAATGAGAGTTTAGTGGAACTTGTTGTTTGTCAAGCTTACCAATCAAGAAGTCTGTAATGAAAGATGCAGTTTCCCTCTTTCTTATTTTTTTAATTTTAACCCAAAACCAATGCCCAAGAACTTAATACTGGATAACAAATCATATCCACATTATTAATTAAATAGCCTCACACTTAAATACATCTTAAAGACCAATCAAATCAGTATTTACTTTTATAAATGTCTGAAGACACCATTAGAAAGCTTATATATCCCTTTGCTAAACAAAATAGAGAGCTGCATTTCATGGCAGTGGAATAAAATTTAAAGATTAAAAATACCCATATTTACAGGAGCACTGATCCTTTATAAATAAAGAATATGAGGGCTTGGAGCCCCTGCTCCATCCCCATGCTCCGCACAAAGTGACCAGCCATTGCAAGCTGAGGATCCAGGCAGCATGAAGCCCCCTTGCTGTCCCTGTGCTCTGCACAATGTGACCAGCTTAGCTGTGCAGGTGCCTGGAGGGCCCAGTGCTGCCCCCCTGCCCCCAGCCTCTGGCCTCTTCACTCTTCTGCTACCTGGTTCCATACTACAGAGGCACAGGGTATCATAAAGGCCCTTGCCCTGAGCTCCACAAGATAGAGCAGATGTGAGCAACAGAAAGAGGACCTCTCTCAGGCTCCTTGGTGAAAACTGAAGCTCAGTGGAAAAGTGAAGAGAATCTCTGCAATGAAGGCACACCAGACCACCGTACTTGGTAAGTTGGAGGGATCATCACCTCCCATCAGAACCTGCACTATCTTCAGGGGAAAGGTAACTGGAACCTGCAGTAGAACCTTGCGGAGTTCAACCCTGCAGGAGGACAGGAATCTCGACTTGGGACTAGCAGCCAGAAATATGCCTGAATCTCATAGGTCTGCTACTGGCTTGTTGAGACTCACTGACTTGTATCTGCCCATGGCTGCCCATGTTGTCTACTGTGACAGCAGAGACATACCCTGAATGAGGCCCTTCATTTTTAATTTTTGTTATTTGCAAAAAACAATTTTTTTCTTTTATTT
>NW_004624880.1:1340230-1352007 GCF_000247695.1 Heterocephalus glaber | reverse complement strand
ATAGCTAAATGGATGCATATTGAGGCCATACTCTTAAGTGAAATAAATAGGACACACATGTGTAAATACTGAATAGTTTCTCTAGTGTGAGAATCAGAAAGTGTAAATAACAATTAAAAGGAATAATAACAAATAATTGATACTTTGAAATAGGAAAAGGTCCAAAGGTGTAGGGTGGTGGGAGGGGAAGGGGAAAGGAGAAAAGGGAAAGGAAAAATTATGAGAAAATGAAAAAATGGAAGCAAAGTCTTTGTAAATAGGGAAGGGTGGAGGGGGTGAAGGGCGCACAGGTAATGGGGGAGAAAAACTCCCAGATACATCATGTACAGATACAAGTCCCCAGTGATAAATGTAAATGTATTGTATACCTAAAATGTGCCAATGAAAGAATTTAAGGAGAAGAAAAAAAAGAATGTGAAAACCCAATATCTCTAAAGGATAATAAAAAATTTAGGTGATGTCACTCAACCACGGTACTTGGAGTTGGGATAAAAACCTATTGGTGCTTATTAATGTGCCAGTAGTGAAACTACTTTCTGTTGGAGAAAATCCAACCATAAATATGTGTGCAAAACACATAACACAGGGAAAAATTGCTCAAAACAATTCAAGTCAGCTCATCTGTATTGGATATTCTAATCTTGAAATACATTACAAAGACATCCTTGCAATAAATAAATGCATAACATTTTTACATATGATAGTTTGAGAAGCATTGTTCTAGGTTTGACTAAATCCTGACATCATAGACAACACTTCCAGCTTATTTTATAATTAATGCAGCCAAGAAAATAAAAGTGTGTTGACTTGCATGAAACTTTGTTCTAATTTGTGAGTGAAGCATAATTGGGACCCAGATACCTGATCCTCATTCAAGAATTTGTTCTAACCTGTAATGCAGTTTGTGATTTCCAGATTTCCCAAAATTAAACCCCTGGTTAGGATTTTACTTCTTTAATCTGCATCAATTTGCATCATCCTCTGCTGTTCCTGTCAGTTGCTCTTATGTCTTTTGATCTCTGATGTGGTCCGTATGTAGGAAACAGCAGTGTGCTCCTCCTGCCAGTGTCCTTTCTGGCACTGGGCATTTGCAATATATTCTCATACATGAAGAATAGTGTATACAATTACATTCTCTATCAACATGCCATGTAAATTAGGTCTTAACTACAAGTTTATATCACTTATACCTTACTAATATTCATAGACATGAATTTATATGTTTTAGAATATTTGTTTTTTTGTTTTGGAAATTGTTTTACAAAAATTTTATTTGAGATCATATCCCCTTATAAAAAGCATATTACATCAAGATTGCAAAGAAGACTTTTTTTAAAAAGAGGGACTTCTATCTACTCATCTATTTTATCCCATGATTCACTTCCTGTCCTCACACAGATAAAACTTTTTTTTCTTTTTTTCCTTTCTCCTTCCTCTGAAAAGATAACTGCCATGGGAGATACCATAATAGAATATGCCAATTAATCCTTGCCGGGAAAGCAGTAGCTTACTACCGACTGGACTTGGTATTCCTTTTGGCCTGACCCAAAGGTGAGTAAACCTTGAACTTAAATACAATTTTTCTGTTATTTACACTCTCTCCCTAGGTCTTCTTTTTTTTGGTACTGGGGATCAAACTCAAGTCCTTGCACTTGTGCATCAGGTGGCAAAACCACTGAGCTAAATCCCGGCCCTCTAGGTCTTTTACTCACAAACTCTACCCTAAATTTTAAGCACTCAAGAATTGCTTAAGAAATGATTAAGGGATCTAAAGTTAATTTACTATTTTAACTGAGCAGGTAATTTTTGTAAAAGAATCTCAAAGTTAATAAAAACTTACAAGGAGAATCACCCAGTACTAAGTGGATGAATTCTGAAAGCAAATATATTTTATACTCTTTGTTTCAAGATCAATCCTACATAATATTTAGAATGGTAAAGATGCACTTTATAAACTAAAGTGATTTTATTTGTTTCAGTGTGAAAGTACTTTTAATTTCTTTACTACAGGTACAATGGTGTCCAAGTCATCAATTTCTAAGATTTCAAGTAGATCATTAGTAAATGCCTGAAATGCTCAAAAAAATTCTTCATGTTCTTCCAAATTATTGATAATGCTTTGGAGGTCATCGGGTAGGGATACTTGCTTAACCTGCTCATTCACATCCTCATTAATCAGCCTACACAATTTTCCAACTGTGTTTGTTAGCATCCACAGTGAGGATGAACTGTAATTCTAAGAGTTCCTGAAGGTATCTCACAGCATTGTTCATTTCTCCAAGCCCAGTATAAACCATTCATTCAGGGATAGACTCCATTTAAAGAAGGCACATCAAATAATTTTTGGAAGTGAGAAACAATAGCTTGCAAAGTTTGAAAGTTTAGCATGTTGCTGTCCTTTTCCTTATTTTCAACTTCTTCCAACATGGTATCTACCATAAATAACAAATTTTCAACTCTGACACCTTCATTTTCATCCTGTTTCTTAAAATTATGCCAAGACACCAGCTCTGCAGGTAGTATTTTCAAGGACTTATACAAATCCTTCAGGGATGTCGGTTCATCTGCCCACATTTCTATTATAGGAACAAGATGTTCAAATCAACAGTCTTGAAGAAAATCTTTGTTAAAATCTTGATTTCCTTCTTTGCTCTGTTTATAAATTATTACTGGAGCTCTTGGATTGTGAATAAATGAATTGATGCTACATAGCACTTGAAAGTATCTCTGGTCAACTAGAGCTTGTTGATGGCTTTTTTTGCTGGATTCATCTTTTTTCTCTGGGTCCTCCATTTTTGTATGACTGATAAGCTCCTGTAATTTAATGTTTTTCTTGAGGGCTTTCTCCAGTTTCTTCACTTGTTGTTTATAAAGTCTTAATTCATGTTGTGTGAACCTGCTTTCTAAATCTTTTTGGAGGTTCAGCTTTTCACTGAAAAGTGCATCAAGGGCTGGGATTTAGCTCAGTGGTTCTGCTGCCTGCCTCATAAGTGCAAGGTCCTGAGTTAGATTCCTGGTAACAAAACAAAACAAAACAAAAAAGTGCATCAATTTTGGAGTTTGATTCCTTGAGTTGATTCTATAATGACAGTAGAAGGCCTTTATAAGTTGGTGAGCTATTCAGATTTCTATAATCTTTTCTTCTTCTGATTGACTTTCATCTTTTTTATATTGGCTTTGTGTGTTAGACTCAGTGAGAAAGAACCAACCAGAGACTGATATTAAATCCACACAGGAGTTTATTACTGAAGGACCCTAGTTAGCAAGACAAACTCCATATTGCTGCTTGACCCACCTGCCTGTCCTTTAGATGAACTCAAAGGGAGGAAGCTTAGAAACCTCCTCCCCTTAGAAAGTCCCTTTAGAAATAACAATTAATCAACTATTGCTTTGCAAATGATCTAACAGCAGGATATTCCACTTCAGTACCTTTCGCTTGCTTTGCTAGTTCTATTCCATAGAGGGGCCTAGAAACTGTTGGCCTCAAAGGTGTCATAAAACATGTTTGTCTCCCCCAAGTTGAGGCTCGAGTCTGATGCTCAGGTTGGGTCCTGGCTGGTAATAAACTCCTGTGTGGATTTAATATCGGTCTCTGATTGGTCCTTTCTCGCTGAGTCTAACAATTACCGGCCGGGACCGAGTATTGGACTCGAGCCCCAGCTGGGAGGAGACAAACATATTTTATGACACCTTTGAGGTCAACAGTTTCTAGGCCACCCTATGGGATAGAGCTAGCAAAGCAAGCGAAAGGTACAAAAGCGAAATGTCTTGCTGTTAGAACATTTGTAAAACAATAGTTGATTAATTGTTATTTCTAAAGGGACTTTCTAAGGGGAGGAGGTTTCTAAGCTTCCTCCTTTTGAGTTCATCTAAAGGACAGGCAGGTGGGTCAAGCAGCAATATGGAGTCTGTCTTGCTAACTAGGGTCCTTCATTCCCCACTGGCTTTTGTAACTTAATCATATCTTTGATTCCTATATTTACTGTTTGGATTTTCCTTCTAAAACATCTTCTAAAATCTCATAATTTTGTCTCAACACCATCAGTTTAACTGGATCAACCCTTTCTAACACATTTAGTCAGAGCATTTATAATGCAAGGTCCCACAAGCAAAAGCAGAAGAAAACTAGGGGGCCTGCTACAGCAGAAACTAGGGTAGTTAACCATGGGGACCAGTCAAATTGATTTTTAAACCAATTTTGATCCTTTTGTTGAGCATATTTAGTCTTTAAATTTTCTCTGACCATAGCTAGGGTATCTCTAATGACACCAGAATGATTAGCATAAAAGCAACAGGTTTCTCCTAGGGCTATACATAACCCTCCTTGTTTTGTGAACAGGAGGTCAAGTCTCCTTCAATTTTGCAGGATCATCTCAGCTAGGGAATCGGCCTGGTTTTTTAGTCTGGAGATTAAGTCTTCCAGGTGACCCAAATCTCTGGCTATTTTGGTGGCTTAGGGCTCTAAAATTTGTGTCCTGAAGGATCAGGGAGGAAGTTCCAAAAGCCACTGACCCAGCTATTCCTAATCCCACCAGAAGGGGCACTAAAATGAGGGCAGCCCGTTTACTCCTATAGTGTTCAGTGGTTAATCCCAGATGTTCTCAACCCCCTTTCCCATTATAATACAAGACTTGTGGAACAACATACACAGTAACACAAAATAAAGTGGTAGATTGGGCTAAAACCAATTTGGGAATGTACCCAGTCAAGCCCTTGGTGCAAGCAAACCAAGAATCTTCTGGAGCCTTGTAAAAAAGTTGGGAGCCTGAAGTGGCATGGCTATTATAACTATTATTACATAGATCTCTATAAGGTGATGTGTCTAAATTGTAATTTGTTCCTATTAGGCAGGTTCCTTTTTCTTGGATGTCCCCAAATGTGAGCTCAGGTGGCTCTAATCAAAACCTGTTGAGGGGGATGAGTCTGGCATAGCCATGATCCCCAACCCCAGATAATATGGGGGCTTGGGGTTGAGGCAGAGCCAACAATCTTTAGCCTCCTCAGGCCTGGATTTGTTGAGGAGTAAATGGATGCTCATCAACACTTCCAGCATAGGGGTGGGGGTTTTATCTTGTGGTAATACAGCTGGAAGAGTGGAGGGTTTTGGTTTCTGAGTAGGCAAGGACACAGGTTTAGGCCTTGCTATGGACATAGGTAGAGCAAAGTCCTTGCTGGGCCCCATAGGTCACTCAACCTGCTGGTGACCTAGTTGGATGGTAAATTCTGACCCAGGATCCCACCAAGATACATATAATCTAATTCCCCATGTCCTTCCAGTTACCCACCCAGGATCTTTCAATCTTTGGGGTGTAATGGTAATTGGGTAACATATGCCAGTATCACAGGGTTTATCATGATATAAAGTGGTGGGAGACATTTTTAACCAGGGATCTGTAATTTGAATGGACCAAGGAGCTATAGTCTCACATCCCTACTGGGCACAATGATAGTCATTGCCATTACCATCACAATGTGGGTCTTCATTTTCTGGACATACATAGTATTGGACAGGATGGAGTCCCCATTTAGTGAGAGTACAGCACCCAGATTTTGCACAGCCCCCGTTTCCATTATACCAGGCTTCCTCAACCATACAACATAAGCTAGCAGTAAAGGTGACCTCAGATTGGTTGGGTCCTCTTTCTAATTTTGCCAGGATTTTCCCACTAGAAGTCAGTCTTAGTTCCCAGGTTTCTGAATGGGGAAGAAATAAGTTATTTGTTCCCCCAAGCTGACATGATTGATAGAGAATATGTACCAAGAGTTCTAGTCCTCTTTTTCCAATTTTAACTTTGTGTCCTGGGGCACTTAGAATCTTCCATCGTGCTGACTCTGGGCTCTCTTCTGGTGCTGACTTGACCTGGGTGTGATGAGTCCAAGCTGTGACCCTGGCTACTTTGACCATGGAGAGGGTTACCAAAATAACAGGGTATGGCCCCTTCCAATGTGGCTTGAGGCTCTTAGTCTGATGTTGGCGTATCAGGACCAGGTCTCTTGGCTTGAAACTGTGGGGCTGGAATGTTGCAAAGGGTTTTTCTTGAGCCTGTTGTATTGTATCCTGGATCTCACTCTGAAGAATTTGTAAGGCTTGAAGAGACCAAAGTAGAGAAACACAAGAATTCTCTGTTATCTATTCAAGGTTTAACTTATGGAGGAGTGGCAGCAGCCTCCCATACAAGATTTTAAAAGGGGTAAACTTGTCAATATATGGGGTACTTCTAACTCTTAACAAGGCTAGAGGAAGCAGATCAGGCCACCTACTGCCAGTTTCTAGAACATATTTAGTCAGGGTTTCTTTCAGGGTCCTATCTATCCTTTTTACTTGCCCTGAACTTTGTGGGTGATAGGCACAGTGTAACTTCCAATTGATATGTAGTGCCCTTGCCAACAATGTGGATATCTGTGCCATGAAGGCAGGACCATTGTCGGACCCCAGGTAATGAGGGATGCCAAATTGGGGAACTATCTCCTGGAGCAAAACCTTAGTTACTATGTTGGCTGACTCTCCATGAGTGGGGAAAGCTTCTACCCAACCTGAGTAGGTGTCAACCAATACCAGTAAATATTTGAACCTATTGCTGGATTTTATATCAGTGAAATCAAGTTCCCAATGTTTCCCTGGCTCTCTTCCCCATAGTCAATTACTTTTGCTCCTTGGTTTTGTCTTGGAGTTCACCTGTGCACACACCTGACACCTGGAACTGATGTCCTGGACCATAGAGGTCAGTCCTGGGATTGAAAACTTAGAGCTCATTAGTCTTTTTAACTTTGATTTTCCCAGGTGAGTTAAGTGATGTAACTGATGAACAAATTGTCATCCCAGGGCTCAGGGGAGACAAATTCATTCATTTGTCCCTTTCCACCAGCCTGGGTCCAGTTTTGTACCCCCATGTTTTTGGTTTTCCTCTTCCTCTGGAGTTTCAGGTAGCCAAACGGTCAGATGGGCAGAATGTCTATTGGCCCCACTGGTTCTTTGGCTACTCATTGGGCTGCATTATCGACTTCTCGGTTACCACAGGCCTCAAAGCTGTCTCCTGTTTGATGGCCTTTGCAATGGATGATGGCCAAAGCCCTGGGTTCGCAAATTGCCTCCAATAAGGCCAAAATTTCTTCCTTATTTTTAATAGTTTTTCCTTCTGATGTCAATATCCCTCTCTGTCTGTAGATCTCGCCATGTACATGGGCAGTAGCAAATGCATACTGGCTGTCAGTGTAGATGTTTACAGCCTTGTCTCAACCTAACCTTAGGGCTTGAGTTAAGGCTGTTAGTTTAGCCCTCTGTGCTGATGCCCCCTGGCTTAATGTCTGTGCCCAGTGTACTTGTCCTTCTGGACTGACTATGGCTGCCCCTGTGTACCTGACTCTGTCTTCCACAAAACTGCTACCATCAGTGAAGAAGGCCTCATCTGGGTGTTGCAAGGGAATGTCAGTCAGGTCTGGGCGGTTGGTGGTGGAAGTTGTCAGATTGTCCAGACAGTCATGGAGGGACATGCACGGATCAGAGTCTGGGAGTAAGGTGGCTGGATTAAGGGCCATTTATCAGGTGAATTTGATGTGTGGCACATCCAGAAACAGGGCCTGGTACTGAGTCAGGCAGGCATTGGAGAGCCATCATTCTGGGACTCCTCTCAGCAATGACTCCACTGCATGGGGTGTGGTGATGACCAGGTCCTGTCCGAGGCTGAGCTTATCTGCCTCCTTGACCAGGAGGGTGGTGGCTGCAACTGCCCTCAAACAGGTAGGCCATCCACTTGTCACAGAATCAAGTCTTTTAGACAGGTAGGCCACAGGTCTGTTCCAAGGCCCTAATGCCTGGGCTAGCACTCCTTTGGCTATGGCCCCTCATTCAGCCACAAACAACTGAAAGGATTTGGTGACATCGGGTAGAGCCAGGGCTGGTGCTGACACT
The DNA here is from genome assembly GCF_000247695.1 of Heterocephalus glaber. The sequence goes on along the minus strand of NW_004624880.1, from coordinate 1,344,098 downwards.
AAGACTTCCTTTAAAGCCAAAAAGGTGGCTTTCTCCTTTTCTGTCCACACTAGGGGAGTGCCCCCCCCCCAACAGGGGCTGAGTAAAGTGGTTTAGCAATCTCAGTAAAGCCCAGAATCCACAGCCTACACTATCCCACTGTCCTTAAAAATTCTCACACTTGTCTCTTAGTGGTGGGTGGGGGGATTTGTAGGACAGCTTGTATCCTCTGAGGAGAGAGCAGTTCATTTCCTTTAGTGAGCTGGTAGCCTAAGTATGTGGCCTTAGTTACACATTATTGGGCCTTCTTGGCTGAGACCCAGTAACCTAGTTCTAACAACTTTAAAAGATTTTGGGTAGCTTTTTGACACATGTTGGTGTCTTTTGCCGCAATCAACAGGTCATCCACATACTGTAGTAGAGTCACCTCTGGGTGGGTGGCTCAAAACAGGGACAAGCCTCTGTTCAGGGCTTCATCAAAGAGAGTTTAAAACCCTGTGGTAATCTAGTCCAAGTCAATTGATCAGAGTAGCTGCCATCTTGGTCCACCTATTTAAAGGCAAATAAGGGCTGGCTTACCTTGGCCAGTGGGTTACTGAAGAAGGCATCCTTGAGATCCAGAATCATGTAGATCTGTCTCTCTGGGGGAATTAAAATCAGCAACATGTAAGGATTTGGGACTGTAGGGTGAGTGGTTTCCACCCTCTTGTTGACTTCTCTCAAGTCCTGGACTGGTTGGAAGTCATCTGTGCCTCGTTTTTGGACTGGAAGGAGAGGGGTGTTCCAGGGGAACTTACATGGCATGAGGATTCTAGCAGCAAGGAGCCTCTCAATGTGAGTCTGGATTTTTTCTTTGGCCTTTTGTTTGATTGGATATTGTTTTACTGCAATTGGAGTTGTAGTGGGATCCAGAGTGACCACCACTGGGTGTTGATGGGCTGCCAGTCCTGGGGGTTAGTCTCTGTCCATACTCTAGGACACAAGGTGGTCAATTCCTGAAGAAATTGAGAGTCTGGAGTTTTTGAGTCCATAGGTGTGACATCAGGGAGCAACAGATATTCCTCTGATAGGGGGCAAGTGACAAGAATTTTGGCAGGCTTGTTACCAATTGAAAAACTAGCATGTTGGCCCTCAAAGGATATTGTAGCTCTTAACTTTTCAAGTAAATCCCTTCCCAGGATTGGGTATGGGCAATCTGGGATCACAAGGAATGAGTGTGTCACCCTGTGGCACCCAAGGTCCACTGTCCTTTCTGTAGTCCAAGGGAAGCCTGTAGTAGCAGTTCCAGTGGCTCTCTGAACAAAAGTTTTGGTCGTTGGTTCTAGTGGTTGGGTCAGAACCAAATGTGTTGCTCCTGTATTGACCAGGAAATTTATAATTTTGCCCCTTACTTTGGCTTTTACCCTGGGCTCCCAGGGGCTTAACAGATAAGAGCCCCAACTCCCCCAGTCCTTTTCCTCCTGTATCATCAAAACCTCCAGTTTGTCATTCTTGGAGGGGCCTCCTTTTTCCCCATAGGGACACTCATTTTTTCAATGTCCAATCCTCTTGCATCTAGCACATTGGTTCCTCCCCAAGCAGGGATGGTGTGAGTCCCCTAGGGGCTTCCCCTTCCTTCTGTCCAGAGGGACTGTCTCTTGTGTCTGGAGTGCAGCAATGGTGACTTTCCCCAGTTTCTTGGCTAGGACTTCCTCGGGGGCATCACAGTTATAAACTTTCCGGGCTATGTTCAGGAGTTCAGTCCTATTCTTTCCCTCAAATTCCTCCAATTTCTATAATTTCTTTCTAACGTCTGGGGCCAACTGGGAAACAAAGGCCAAATTTAAAGCTGCTGCATTTTTGGGAGCCTCTGGGTTAATAGGAGTGAAGACTCTATAGGCTTCCAAGAGTCTCTCTAAAAATGCAACTGGAGACTCCATTTTTCTCTGGTTAACCTCACTTACCTTACTCAAATTAGTGGGCTTTCTGGCAGCTGCCCAGAGTCCCCCTAATAAGTGCTGGTGGTAGGTCCCCAGCCTCCTCCTACCATCATCATCATTGGGGTCCCATTTGGGGCACTGTGATAGAACTTCAGCCTCAGCCCTGAACAAATACACCAGGGTTCTGGGAGTGATGCTGGGGTTTGGCCCCAGGGCCTCTTTGACTGCCTGCTGATAAATGTGGTCCTGCTCCTCAGTGGTGAACAGGATCTGTAAAAGCTGCTGGCAATCATCCCAAGTTGGCTGATGGGTATGAAAAACAGACTCAAGAAGAGAGATTAATGCCTGAGGTTTTTCAGTTAAGGGGGGATTTTGATGTTTTCAGTTGTAAAGATCACTAGTTGTAAAAGGGACAAGAATCAATCCTCCCCTGGGCTTTGTCTGTTTTAAAGGAAAAAGGGAGGAGGAAGACAGGGCTGATGGACCATAGTCCTGTCGCAATCGAGTATGGGGAAGTGAGTGGATCTGGTCCAAGGAGGAATCCAGAACTAGGGGGCCTCTGGTGGGAGATTCAGGGACCCTACCCCTGGTGCCGATTCCACCTGTGTGATAAAGGGGAGGTTGGCACAAATCATCCTCAGGGTCAGATTGGAGAACACCTTTACTGGTTGACACAACCATCAGAGAGGGACTCTTTTCCAGTCGGCTCCGATTTCCCCTTCTCTTCCAATTCAGGGTTGCCAAAGGTTGATTGGGACCTGTACATTGTATAAAATATTTAGGGGGATCTTCCAACATATCAATCCAGATGTCACTATATGGGAATTGATCTGGATGCCATGGGGCCCTGACTCTGATGACCACATTCCAAACCTTGTGAGCAATGTGCATAAAATAAGTTCCCACTGGGGGCCAACTGACTCTGAAACTGGGCCATTCTAATTGACACAGGGTTTGTAATTTGTCTTTAGAAAATTTTATGCCATATTTATCTTCCCTGTCTGTGGAATAAATTTTTTGAAGTTATTCAAAACAAAATCAAGTGGAGTTCCTTTTGTTGACTGTGAGGAACCCATAATTTTAGCCTGTGAAAATGCAAAAGGCACACAGAGCAAGCAGACAGACAACAATAAATGGACAAAGACAAACTTTGGCCAAGTAAAACCTCTGGGGATGAATGGATATGGACCCCAACCCAGGGAGTCACCCTCCTGACAACTCTGACCCAGTGAGTCCGCTTGCCATCACAAAGAGAATCTAGATAGGGGAACCTGTGCCATGTTCGGCTTCCTCCTATCTACCCACAGTGCACTAAGAATCATTTGATTCTTACTTCTAGAGACTTTCCTGATAAACTCCTTTGGGTCAGTTGATCAGCAATAGGGCCTGACTGGGACCAGCCTACCCAGAGCCCCAGAATACCATCAGGGTGGCCTCTCCTTCTGTAGACTGGTGACCAGAGGGGCCAAACACTGCCAATGTCTGATCCTGGTCTCTCCTAAAAAGAAACAATGGCTCCAAGATAATAAGCTCCAGAGCAGCTGGCTATCTCACTGGGGCCTCCAAGAATGTTAGACCCAGCGAGAAAGAACCAACCAGAGATGAATATTAAATCCACACAGGAGTTTATTACCAGCCAGAACCTGAGCTGAACATCAGACTCGAGCCTCGACTGGGGGTTGACAAACATGTTTTATACACCTTTGAGGCCAGCAGTTTCCAAGCCACCCTATGGGATAGAACTACCAAAGCTAGCGAAAGGTACAGAAGCAGAACATCCTGCTGTTAGAACATTTGTAAAACAATAGTTGATTAATTGTTATTTCTAAAGGGACTTTCTAAGGGGAGGAGGTTTCTAAGCTTCCTCCTTTTGAATTCATCTAAAGGACAGGCAGGTGGGTCAAGCAGCAATATGGAGTTTGTCTTGGTAACTAGGGTCCTTCATGTGTATGGATTTTTTTTGGTACCAG
>NW_004624880.1:1274389-1298621 GCF_000247695.1 Heterocephalus glaber | reverse complement strand
CCTAAAACCTAATGCATGCCATGGTGAAAATACCCACCAAACTCTTCCATAAAATTGAAAAGGAAAGAATACTGCCCTACTCATTCCTTGAAGCTAGCATCACCTTGGTACCAAAACCAGATGAAACATCAATATAAAAAAGAACAATTGCCAGTTTTCTTCATGGACATAGATGGAAAAATCCTCAACAAGATACTTGTAAACAGAATGCAACAAATCATTAAAAAGATCATACATCATGACCAAGTTATCTTCATCTTAGTGAAGCAAGGATGGTTCAACATATGTAAATCAATAAATGTAATACACTACATAGATAAAAATGAGGATGAAAACCCTATGATCATCACAATAGGTGCAGAAAAAACCTTTGACAAATTCAAAATCTAATTATAATAAAAATCCTGATAAAGGATTTTTTAAAGGTATAGAAGAACCTTACTTTGAATTGAAAAAAGCCACTGCCAATATCACACTAAGTGGAAAAAACTGAAAGCATGCACTCTAAAATTCGAAAAAAGACAAGAGTGCCCACTATCACTACTTCTGCTTGATATAGTACTTGGAACCTTAGTCAGGATAATCAGGGAAAAGAGAGAAATAAAAAGGGTATGTAAAAGAAAGGAAGAAGTCAAAGTATCCTCATTTGCAGATGATGCAATGCTTTACATAGAATACTCCCCCGCCCAGTACTCCACCAAAAGTCTTCTTGAACTAATAAATTCAGCAAAGTAGCAGGATATAAAACCAACACAGAAAAATCAATATCATTTTCATATATTAACATTGAATCCACAGTGAGAGAAGTAAATAAAAATTCAGAAAATTAAATACCGAGGAATTAGTTCAACCAAGGAAGTGAAAGACCTCTATAACAAAAACTATAGTGGTGCTGGGGATTTAGCTCAGTGACACCACGCCTACCTTGCAAGCGCAAGGTCCTGAATTCAATCCCCGGTACCAGGCAGGATGGGGGAACTATAGTACTCTAAAAAAAATAAAAAGATGGAAGAGGCTATCAGGAAATAGAAAGACATCCTTTGTTTTCGGATAAGCAGGGTCAATATTGTTAAAATGCCATATTACCAAAAATGGTATATAAATTTAATGCAATTCCAATAAAAATAATAACAGTATTTTTCACAGAACTAGAAAAAACAATTCTAAAATTTATATGAAACAAGAAAAAACCAAGAATAGCCAAAGTGATCCCAAGCAAAAAGAGGAAAATAGGAGGGATTACAACCGTAGACTTTAAGTTATTTTACAAAATGAAAGTGATAAAAATAGCACACTTCTCACACAAAAAACAGACATGTTGACCAATGGAATAGAAACAAGCCCCAGCACCTTTCACTACCTGTTTTTTGACAAAGTGACCAATAACAAATGTTGGAAAAAGCCTCTTTTTAACAAATAGTTAAAATGGGAAAATGGGTTATTGATCTGCAGAAGAATAAATCTAGATCCACACCTCACCCTGTAATAAAATCAGATAAAAAAGGATCAAAGACATAGATATAAAAGCAGAAATATTGAATACTGAAAGAAAATTTGAGTAAACTCTTGAAGACATAGGCACAGGCAAGGATTCACAAGATATAACACCAAGAATCAACAAATGAGATCATATCAAATTTAAAAGTTTCTGAAGATCAAAGGAAAGAAACAATAGAGTAAAGAGAAAACCTGCAGAATGACAGAAAAATTTCCAGTTACTCCTTTAACAGAGGAATTGCATCTAGAATGTAGAAAGAACTAAAAAAAATTAGAGTTCTAATAGTATACTCCATCACAAATGGGCATTTACAATGAATAGCACTTCTCAAAAAAAGATATACAAACGGTCAATAATTTCATGGAAAAATGTTCAGCATCTTTGGTTATTAGAGAAAGGCAAATCAAAACAACACTGAGATTCCTTCTTACTCCAGTTAGAATGGCTATTATCAAGGACTCAAAAACAACAAATACAGCCAGTCATGTAATCATAGCACTAGGGAGGGTGAGGTAGGAGGATTGCCTTGAGTTCAAGGCCAGCCTGACTACATAATGAGTCCAAAGCCAGCTTGAACTGTATAGGGAGCTACACTCTGTCTCAAAAAATCAAACAAACAAACCAACCAACAAAAAGCCACACAAATACAAATAAACCAAATATTTGTGGGGTTTTGGGGAAATAGGAACTCTTCTACATTTTTGTGGGGAGTATAAACTATTAAAACCACTATGGAAATTAGTATGGAAGTTCCTCAAAAAGCAAAAACTAGAAATTCTATTTTACTCAGTTATACCTCCTCTGAGTATCTCCTGGATACAGTTAAAATCGTCATATTACAGTGATACCTCCATACCCATGTTTATAGCAGCATACTTCACAAGAGCTAAATTATGGAACATTCCTATATGCCCATCAACAAATGAATGGATAAGGAAAATGTGGTATTTGTACACAACAGAGTAATACTCAGCCATAAAGAAGGGTAAATTTGAGTCATTTGTAGGGAAATAAGTGCAATTTGAGATCATAATGCTAAGAGAAGTAAATCAGACATCGAAGTTTAAATAATGTATGGTTTCTCTAATATAAGGAACTCAAAATATAAATAATTTAACTAGCAAAATAAAAGAGAAATGGTAGGAAATAGGGAGATAGACTGTGTAGATGGCAGGGATCTGGAAAAGGTGGGTAAGGGAAGGAGAGTTGGTAGAAAAAGGGGAGTAACAAAATGATCAAGAGGTGAAATTTATATATATTTATTCTCCAAGATAAATGTAATTATTAGTCTCACAGATGTGCTAATTAAAATATGCATTACACAATAAAATAAAAAGTACTATACCATTATAAATATTTTTCTATGTAGAGTTAACAACACAGCAAATATTATTTATGTATTTATCATATTAATAACAAATACTGCAGAAGAAGGTATTTGTTTAGCATGTCAGGATTTTAAAAAGCCATTTTCTGGGTCTCTTTATGAACCCTAACCCACTTGCAGTCACTTCTGTAATGCCAAACCCAGACCAAGTGGCTGGAGATACACAGCAAGGCGCATGCTGACAATGCTGAGTTCATAAAGATGGCCAGGTATGGACGATAGATTGTCCAGTCATAGAGCCCAGGTCATATGACCTTTTTGGAGATGTTCTTTGCTCACAGCATCTTCCTTTGAATCCTGAGAGGGTGCACAGACAGTGCTCCGTGGCATTGCAGTGCGCTCTGGAAGTGAAATAACTTGGACAGAATGCCCAGAGAGCTGTTTATCACTGCACTGTTCATCAGATGGGTGGATTTTCTGGCAGGTACAACTATGGGTGGGCTGCTTGCACTGTAGGAGACACAGAAAACCTAGGGAAGGGGAAAGCAAAGGAGCAGGATGAAAGAACAATGGAGAATCACAGAAATATTTCTCTCCATAATGGCAGAAGACCCCAACCCAAAGCCTAGTGGATTCCTGTAACCTAGTCAAAGCCATCCTGGAAGGAAATGCTTTCATGGAAAATACTGGAAGTATATGTTCAAGAAAATTGAGGATTCTTTTTGACAGAGGACAGTCTTCTATCTGGGTTAGGAAGTGCAATTCCCAATGGGTAGGTGGCCTTTTAGAATCAAATACTGCTTCTCTCTGCCCTCAAGCCACCTTGGCACTACCATGTATTCCCAGGGTCACTGCCCCTCTCTTCAAATGGACATCTTGGCTCAGCCACCCCCCTTGGTGGCAATTTTGATGATTATCTCTGCCATAAAGCGGGAAGGAAGGAATGAAACGCAGAAGAAAAAGCAGAGATTAGGAGCTGCTCTCCCTTGCTGAGGCAGGCATAGCAAAGCCATCACTGAGGCCTGGTTTCCTGGTTGGTCTTGTAGGAGCTGTCTGCAGGGAATGAGTCCAGGCAACGCTTAACCTTTTCAAGTGCAAGGTTTGGCATCTTCCCCTCTCCCATCTTTTCACTCTCCCCTCTGATTCTCACCCCTCTTCAAGGGCCCTGCAGACACTCACCACAGGTAATAAAGAAGACAGTGGCTAAGTAGGGAGTGAAAGGAACCCTCATGGTCTGGAAACTAGAGAAGTACAAGGCCTGATCATGCTTTAGCTTATGATGATACAGTGCTAACGTACCAAACAGAAGGCAACCTGGTATCCAAAAAAAGGAGAAAAAAGTCCTTTCTCAGGAACTTTGACTCCTTTAATTAAGCTTTCACTCAAAATACAACAGACTTCCAGCCTCCACCCTGTTTAAGTGCACCTTGTCCAACGACTGAGCCCACTTTAGTGCTAGCTCTGACATATATATATATATATATATATATATATATATATATACACACACACACATATACTTGCTGGACTTTCCACTTCTCTGACTCTATATACTCAGAGAAGTGGAAAGTCCAGCTAGTCACAGACTGCAGTCTAGGACTCCAAACCCTCTACATCTCACACCTGAATACACCTGTATTAGGGTAGCCAGGAAGTTACCCGTGAGGAAACAGATGAAGGCAATGATGAAGTGCATATATCTATTCTGAGGAATCATATAGGTGTATTGCATACCCAGGATCAAGTTAAGGAAGAAGGAAAGGCAGAGGACCAACATCATCATGATCCTGACCACTTTCAGGCTATCTGTTGGAAAGTAGAAGCTGTGTTGAGAATGTAGATATTTCTTCTAGTCTCATAGCTGGGGCCCACAAATCCCTAGGTAAAAATGGGATCAGGTCAAATTGATGAAATTATAAGAGAGGATGGGGAAAAGAACAAAGAAGCAGAGCTCCTTAAGCTGCATGAAAGAATGAGAATAAACTGTTCTCTATCTTGGTGTTTCTATAAGCTTCCTTCTGCTCTTTTCTCAGACCTCACTTCTTGTTAAATTCTTCAATTTACTCTGTCCTCTTCTAATTTCAGCATAACTTATTTTCCTTCTGGCAGTTACTTATTTTCATACCCCTCATATTCTAGCTGTGCTGTTCACACTGATGATGCTGACAGGATTTCTCAAATTTTCAGCAACTAAGTCTGTGAACTTCTATCTCTTCTCCCAGGCATCTACATTGTGAAGCTTTGGAGTCTGCTTTGACTATATTGATAATGAAGTTGGCATCCTACAGCCTGTGAAAGTTGCTCCAGAGAATAATGGATAAATTGGCGAGCTGATCAAAGGCAAAGAAAAATAAAACTGTCCTCTCCACCCATCCCTTTTCATCATTCTGACCTTCTGGCCAAATGGTACTGCAGCATGTCATCCATGGACTGTGGCTTATCTTATCCTTTTTTATTTTTGGAACTAATTCAACCCATTCTTCTATGAAGACGCCTACCATCAATGAGACTACAGCCCATGAGGAGAGGAGTAGGTTGGTGGCCTGAATATTTTTCTTTGACGTATGAGAGTGGAGCTTTCTGATGAGACCATCACCCACATTTCATATATCTCTCTTTCGTTTTGATTACTCACAGGAAGAAGAGCTAAATTTGCACTTTTAGTTATGGCTAAGGCATTGGCTGCTGGCAGAAGCTGAAGTAGCCTATGAAACAGAGACCACTTCCTGTTTTCCCCACTTCTATGTTAAGGCTACAAACTGCCATAGAATCATCTGCTGGTTTGACCCTTGACACCAGGGCCCAGTGCAGTGGAAGAATCAAAGTGCCTTGAGCTCTTTGAAGAGCTCTCAGATATATGGGGAAACCTGATATCACAAAAGTGGCAGGGGGTGGGGAGATAAATAGAAGTCTTGAAAAATTAAACATGCATGACTTACCAAGGCCTCTTTTAGAATTAAAATTATATATTCCACGATTAGCTAACATTCCAGAATTAGCTAACATTTGGTCAGGATCACTGAGGAGGAGGACTCAAGATCATTGAGATGAGCAGTCAGCTACCTGGCATCATAAAGGTGAATTATCATTCAAAATTTAGGATGCTTCAAAAGAACTCAGGTCCTCACTGGGATTTTCCAAAGGAGCTTAGGTAGACATCTGGGAAACAGACTCGTGCCTTAAAATTGAAAAAGCTGGCCTGGTACACTGAGCCATTGCAGTCCAAAATCATTTGCAAGGCACAGACAACATTTATTGCCAGAATTGCTTTTGCAACTTGACAGAGAAAACATTTTTGAGTTGCTTGAATAGGCACACATGGTACACACTAGGTTCAGAGTGGGAAAGCTTGTACTGATAGTCCCACAATGCTAATTTTACTCAACTAAGAGGAAAGTTATCTACAAAGGACTCTCTCTGCCTAATTTTTTTGATCATGTTGTAGGCCACTTTCTTTAGTTCACAATGGCCTTGTAAATTCCTTCACATATGCTATACTGTCTCTCTTCCAGACCACTTCATATGTCCTTTGATACTATATTTTCCTTATATTTTTCATTTTTTAAAAAGCAATGACTGGGTGGGGATGTAGCTCAGCAACCTGCCTGGTAAGCACAAGGCCCTGAGTTCGATTCCTGGTACCAGGGGGAAATAAAAGCAATGACTAACAATATATTTGATCTCACAAGGGAGGTTTTATAGTTAAGAGCATGGACTCAGTATCCTGCATTAAAATCCTGGCTGTGCCACTCAACAGTCATGTGCTCTTAGAGATAATAATGGTTCTTACTATATAACGATTTTATAAAGATTAAGTGAATTTTGAGATATAAAGCACTTGAAAGCGTTCTTTGCACACAGTCACTAACGTATAAACAATTACTATTGAACTGACTTGAGTTCCCTGGGAAAGAGACCCTGAGGCAGAGGTTGGTATGAGGACAGTGTATTCCAAAGAGCTCCTGGGAACCCTGTCTGTGAGTGCTGAGCAGGTTTGAACAGGAATTGAATTGAGATGTCATCATTGTGATAGGAGAAACCTTAACCAACCCCATCAGAAGCACAGGATCTGTGACAGTCCTTGAGGTCATTCTGAATAGAGGCAAGAGAGGTCAACTTTTCCACTGAGCATCGGCTTTTGAATGTAGGCTGGTCCTGGGTGATATCTCCCTGTGTCTCAAAGGGGGATTGTTGAATGTCTCAAAAGTGTGAGGCCCAGAGCCAGTATTTCTGGTGGTTGTGGGCAATGAGGTTACATTATTCCTCTATCAAGGCCAGTTTGCGGTTAGGGTTGCCACCTGCTACAAAGTCAATTATTTCCTGCTTTGTAGTGGAAGAACCAAGAGGATAGATAGGCAACTCATGTCATTATGTTCTTACATGTAGATGGTTTTCTTTCTGTACCATAGATCCTTAGCAGTAGGATTCCTGGGTTGAAAGATTTATGTCTCTTTTAAATCTTAATAGATAGTAGCACTAAAGATTCAAAATGTGACCAAGTGAGAGAAAAAGAAAGGATGTGAAAGGCGAGTGAGATACAGGTCAAAGAAAAAAATCTGGTTTCCAGCTGGGAACTGGTGTTCAAGAATGCTATTACTTACAGACTGAATTATGAGGGGAAGCAGAAGTGTGGGGAGGAAGAGGTTAGCAAGTGCTGCTTCTGGTTAAGGTGAAGGTCACAATAGGACACAAAATTGACAGAAAGAATTTAATTCTGGCCCTTGATGACTGATTAGAGGGCTATCAACCAACGGTTGGTCGTTAAAATTGAAATGTACATGTCACCATGTGGAAATATCACACAGAATGTGACAAGATCAAAGAAATTCTGGAGAATGTCAACATTTATAAAAAAGCACAAAGAAGGAATGGTAAGAGATATGGTAAAGAAATATAAAGGTTTTCCAGGAATTAAAGAGAAGGTACATTTTTTTCTAACATTTTTAACTGACACAAAATAATTGGACATATTTATGGTACAGGGTACAGTGTGATAATTTACTACATATATATGATGTGTAATGTCAAATTGGGGCAATGATCTAAAATACATAAAGATGTTTTATGTCTCAGAAGTTTTTCAGAATAGTTCAAGAGATGATCATTGAAGCTAGATAAAGAATACATGGAAATTCATTATACCACCCCCCCACCTTTTTTTTTTTTTAATCAAAATCACACATTTCTTCTTGGAGCTGTAATTGTACTATTTTTCCCTTTGTTGTTACTTACTGACTTTAGTTGCTGGTTAGTAGAACAATGTCTCTTCTTGTACTTTCACTTCTCCCATCTTTTCTTTTATTAGAAACTTCTGAACTCTTGTAGTTATTTTGAAAAACTATAGTTTTGGGGAGGAATTAAATCATATTTTCTAATGCTGCAGATAAATAAAACTAGGTGGAAGCTGAACATAGGCCACTGAATTTAACAATTAGAATGGCATTGGTGATTTTGGCCACAGCACTTTCAGAAGAGTGATAGTTGAAGTGGAGGTATCCGTAGAGACAGTTTTCTGTCCTTGAAGTCATTTTTCCTTAATAGTTGTACCCTCAGAGCCTGAGGCAGCATTTTTCATGCATTAGAGATTTCCTGAGCAGATGAATTTTCACAGGTCTCACCTTGACTTTGATACTTACCATCCACCTTTGTTAGCCTGTAAAATTCAATAGGTGAGTACACTTGTGAATTGGTGTCTCATACATCTGAGTTATGGTCTTGGTGAAGTGGGAAAGGGGGCTTAGCTGTTTGTTTCTGTCAACGCTACTACAGAAATATGACCTTGTATTTAAATAGTCACCAGAACAATTTACATTTTGTCCAATTTAATGTTTTAATGCAACCCCTCACTTTTTTTGCTTAAATTTTTTTATTGGTACATTTTAGGTATACAATATGTTTATATTTATCATAGGGCACTTGTACCTGTACATGATGTATCTTGGTTCTTATTTTTTCCCCATTCCCTGTCCTCCCTTCACCCCCTCCACCCTTCCCTATTCATACTTTATTCCCATTCTTTCCTTTTCTCATAATTTTTTTCCCTTCTTACCTTTCCCCTCCAACTTCCCCTACCCCTTTGCACCTTTTCTTCCTATTTTAAATTACCAATTATTCATTTTAATCATTTTGCAAACCCTTTCTTTATTTCAGCTACTTTGTCTTTTCTGTTTCCTCTCCATCACTTCAGTGTGATTTCCTCCTCTGTTATTTGGCTTTCTTTCCTAGGTTATTGCTTCAGAAGAAATGTAGATGTGATGGTAAAATCTTCTCTGGCTATAGCTCTGCATGAAATTTGAGTTCTCTGTAAATCTCTGAAGAAGCTGAAGGGAGAGATCTTAGGAAGGGAAACATTTTTTAGTCTCTGATGAGTTAGCACCTGACAAAGATAAGAGAATATCTTTATTGAAAAAGAAAAATGGAGATATAAATTTTAAGAAATAAAAAGGTCTTAAAATCATTATTAAAAAGAAAAAATAAAGGGAACAAAAAGAAGAGAAAACATAAGATACATTTAAAAAAGTCATAAATTACACTATACTACTGCAGCACCTAATTTTCTTTTGCATATTACCTCCCATTTATATTTATATGCATACATGTTCTACATGTCTATGGTCAAAATGTTCATACTCTGTGTAGCTAATAGTATGAGCATTGGAGACAGTCTTTAATACACTCACAGTCCATTTGTCACTGTACAAAAGTGTGTGATAGTATTTTCCTGTAATACATGTGTTGTGTTCACAGATTGTACTGTAACTCATGTTGAAAAATGGGACGGAAGTTATGTGGTAGGATTTCCTCCCTGTTTCTTCTTCCACAAGATATGTAGTAAACATTACTAATGGAAGCAAACCTATATGCTGCTAGTTTATATTTTATAAAACTCTTCTGTGCATTTTTCTCATGTAACCCTCAAAAAAACCTTTAAAATTTAAATAGAACAACTATTCATTTTTAATTTATTTTGTCAATAAAGAAATCTTGGCTTACAGAGGAGAGATAACTTGCTCAAAGACTACACACACCTAGTAAATAATAGAAATGGATCTCAATAGGTCTTGAAAATGAAAAGCTGATTTCTCTCTCTCTCCCTCCCTCCCTCTCTCTCAGTATTTGCTCCATCCAGACATTCAGTTATCAGGATGTACAGCATGAATCATGAATCATGTCATCCTTGAAAGATAACTATGAAGGGTTAAGAAATAATCTTAAAACTGGAATTCATTTGGGACTGTGCTTACAAGTAAAAATGTTTCCTTCCCATATTTTTCTTGTAAAGTAGAAACTATAACATTATTGATTGCAGATTGACTTGCAAATAATTGTGCATAGTCCCATCTGAGTCAATTAAAACTTTTAAAAAAAACAAGAACTCTGGAGACTACAAAGAAAATGGAATAATTATTAATCTAATTTAGTGCCTTTGTCACTTAGTGGCCTGATTAAGTACCTCTGTGACCCAAAGAATAATTTTCAAGAATAAGAAAACCTAATAGTGAACTTCTGAGCCTGTGTAGCCCAGGACTGGGATTTTCACTGGTACAGAAAACATGAGAATTGTACATACTAATAGAGTAATGTGATATTTTGATACATATACATTGTATAGTTTTCAAATCAGATTAGATATATCTATCCAAACCTTTATCATTTTCTTATGGTAAAACTTTCAAAATCTTTACCACTAACTTCTTGTTTTATTCTTGTTTGTTTTTTTGAGACAGCATCTTAGTATGTAGTTCAGGCTGGTTTTGTACTCACTGAGTAGCTCAGACTGGCCTTGAACTAGCAGCAAGCAGTAATCCTGCTGTCTCAGTCTTTTAAGTACTGGGATTATAAGCATGTGCCACCATGCTTGGGGTCCTCTAACTTTTTAAAATTTGCAGCACTGTAATGTTATCTGTAATCTCTCTACTGAACATTAGCACATTAGAACTTCTTGCCCCTAATTGTAACTTAGTACCCATTGATCAACTTACCCTCCCCAGCCTTTGACAACCACCATTCTACTCTTATCTCCTATGAAATCAACTTTTAAAAAGTATTCCACATATAAGTGCAGTCATACGATACTTGTATCTGGCTTATTTCACTAACATGACAATCTATTTGCCATGCACATTGCTGCAGATGACAGAATCTCATTCTTTTTTAAAGAATGGATGTCATTTCATTGTGCATATATACACAACATTTTCTTTACCCATTCATAGGTTGATAGACACCTTGGTTGATTTCATATCCAGCCTCTTGTGAATAGTGCTGCAATGAAAATGGAAGTGCAAATGTCTCTTCACCACAATAATTTAATTTTTTTGGTTATATACCCAATAGTGACACTTCTGGATCACGTGGTGTTTCTAGTTTTCATTTTTGAGGATTCCTCCATTCTGTTTCCCATATTTGCTCTACTAATGCCAACATTTAAGTATCTCTTCTAGTGACAGCACTTGTAGACTGACACTTCAGGATACTGGCCAAGCTGTGGCACTTGGTCTTTGGAAGTGTTTCTTGTCCTCTTATACCTTTTCTGCAATACTCAGATTCTTTTACATGGAGCTGAAGGAATCCACTAATTCAGGAGTTTTTAGTCTGAGTTCTTTTGGCCCCTTTAGCTTCTCTTCATGATTTACCTGAATATCTGTGCAAACTTTTGTGACTGATGCATTACTTCGAGAGGTCAGTGATAAGATTAGCATATATTTCCCTAGCCAAGTATACTAGCTTTGTTATTGGGTAGAGCTTTTGCCCCAAGTCTGGTTTTGGTTTTCACATCTGCATGATGTGTACTAAGTTGTCTAAAAAGATACTAAAAATTCCTCATATATTTCTCCACATATATGTAGCCATCTTCCTTCTTGTTTTCTCTTTGGGAAATGTGGGGTCTGGTGTGAGGCATTCTTAGATTTTCTTCTTGCTAGCTGTGTGGCCTTGAACAAGTGCCATGATATTCCAAGTTCCTGTGTTAAAGTACTTAGCTTCAGTAGACCTCTATGACACAAGCTGCTAGTATAAATAGAAGTAGGTTATATGATCCCATACAGTATTTGATTTTAGTGATAAGTAAGAAATTTGTGTCATACATATCTACTCTTCTTATATCATTAGCCCCCCATTCATTGATTGATTTGTTCTGCTTAAGAATTGTTCTTATTTTGTGATTTATTAAGTAAATAAAAATCCTCCCACATGAACTCATTTTCATTGGTTTTTCAGATCATTATTTTCTAAACAGGCAAGAACAAAATATTCTGATTGAAATAAATGCCTGATGGGAATGATTATGATACTGAAAAAATGAAACTATAAGCCAAAAATGGTGTTAGGTCATAGAAATACATGCTGAATGACGAATTGTCCTAATTTTAACAAGCTCCCAAACAGTAGGAAAGACCAGCACATGTATGTATATATGGCAAGAAATGCTACAACAGAGGTTAGCTAAAAGGGAGGGTAGATAATGAAGGGAACATGAACAATACCAAAGTCACTTTTCATAAGAAAAGAAATTGATTTGAGAATGTGTCTTAATACTTATACAATAGGAGTAAGTAATGGCCATCTTTTATCTACCTTTTACCAATTTACTTCCATCATTACTAGACACTGGGAGCACTGAATCTACTGCCTTTATCCAAGACACACTTCAGCTGTGCCCAAAGTCCTTCACATAGTCCTTATTTTCTGCTTCTTAGTTCACTTGCTTGTGTCCTTATCTATGTCTTGAACATCCTTTTAGTTTGTGAATCCTCTCTACTTTTGAAGGCAGTTTAAAATCTATCCTTCCATAAAGATTGTCTTTATTGCTGCAAGTAATAGTGATCTGCTTCATATCTGAGTTTAAAAAGCATTATGAGCATAAAGGAGGTGTGATCTAAAAATCTGGTGAATGTTTAGATTGATTAGTCCTTGTAAAGACTAACAAAATTGGACTCTCAGAACTACTTCCAACAGTGATAGAGTGATGGAATAAGTGTATTTGAATCAAAGGAAAGTATTTGAGGGGGACTAATGACTGTGTCTTTCACTGTAATAAATTTATTATTTAAACATTTACTCCTTGTAGGTTTCACTGTTCATGACATTTCATATATTCAACAGTATGTCAGGCAGGCAATTGTTGGACCCTACTCCACCTCCACTTCTGAAGGGACTCATTTGGAGCAGTGTGCCTAATCTATGGTAGATGTCCCAAATGATAGGCTAGCTTGGGGACAGTTCTTACAAATTCTCAGATTGCTAAGGCTCAAGAGATAAGAAACTCTGGGGACTACTGGTCTTTATATTTCTAGGCATAAAATACTTAAACTAAGAATAAACACCACAACTCCTTAGTTGTGGTTGTTTAGACTTTTGAAGAAAAAGGTATAATTAATACATCTTTGCTTGTAAAGTGATGAGATTAGAAGAAAGAAGAGATACAAGCTTCAGGAGGAAGAAGGTGAGGTTTCAGATTTATGATATTCATATTGTATGGATATTAAGACATAGTCTAAAATTCACCCCTGGCTGCCGATGAGAGATCTAGAGTATCTGCATGTTTGTGGCCCACTGAGTAACAGGAATGGAGGGAAGAGGCCATGGGCATCACCTTAGATTTGGTTCTGTGCTAACCACTCACCTGACCTAAGTACCCTCAGGTCTAATCTGTGAACCAATTATGAAATCACCAGCTTTAAAATATACTTCCCAATATAAGCATGCAGATCTTATGATGATAAAGTCCACTCACAAATTATTTCATTTAATTTGAACAACATTTATCTAAATAATTTATTATTTTTTTGCAGATTAAACCATGAATCTCACAGAGACTCTATGGTGAGTCCAGTGTTACAGTGCAAGTCTTAGAGCTGGGGTTGAAACTGAAGCTTATGACCCATCATTTAGTCCTCATTTTGCCACCTCTGTACTCATGGTAAAACTGAGATTTCAGATTTAGAAAACAAAATGTCATTCCTGACCTATGCTGTCCAATAGTATAAGCACCATAAGTGGCTACTGAGCATTTGAAATGTGACCAGTGTGACTTGAGGTGTGCTGTATGTGCAGAAATACACTGTGGATTTCACCATTTGTACTGCTCAGGAGAAAGAAAGAAAATCCAAAATTTTTATTAAATTTTTTATATGGTTTACATGTTGAAGTGGTAATGTTAGAACATACAGAGTTAAAACAAATATACTAAAATTGATTTCACTTGTTTGCCTTGCTTTTTTAAAAAATAGGCTTCTAAGATATTTCAAATATCCCACCTGGCTGCATTTTTTTTATTGCACAATGTTCATCTAGACTATGTCCATAAAATACTTTCAATAGTCACAGTTTTAATAATACTGTATAATACATTGAAAAGTTTAAAATACCTTATTATACTTTTAAGTTGCTAAAAATACTTGAAACCTAAATCAGGCCTGAGTTAGTGTGGTAGATTACTTGGAGGGTAGTCAGACATACATCTCAACAAAAAATTTATCCCTAGCCTAGTGATGTGTACTTTAGTAACTGGTTAAGTAAAGTGGATCCTGGTTACCACTGCTCAATTTTATGTGACATTTATGTGACATTTATTAAGACATTATTTGTATAGCATTGCTTCCTATAAGCACAGAGACATAATGCAGTTTGTTGTAATGCAGTATTTGATATGTGCATTACACAGCATGGAATCTTTGAATGTAAATATAGGTGGTAAAATACTGAATTATAAAACTACAATTTCTATCCCTTATCCAAGAAGGCTTTCCTTGAGATATTTTCAAAGATGGGTTTTTGATGTTTATGTAATGGTTTCTGGAATGAGGAAGAGGAAGAGGAAGAGGAGGGAGGAGGAGGAAGAGAAGGAGAAGAAGAGGAAGAGGAAGAGGAAGAAGAGAGGAGGGAAGAGAAACAAGAAAAGAGAAATGTGATTTCAGCTTTAGGAGAGAATAAACTAAAATAGTGCTTCTTGAACTGTTATGTGTGCACAGATCATGTAGATCCTGATTCAGAATGTGTGGGGTGGGACCAGAGACTGTACATTTCTCACAAGTTTCACAAGTTTCTGAGTGATGCTGATTCAGATGATCAGTGGAGCACACTGAGTAGCAAGGACCTACAGCACAGAAATGTTTTGGGAAGCAAGAAATAAAAGAAAGAGAAACCCATTGGCTTGATTGGGGGCAGAAGAATGCAGGACACTTGAATCAAATGAGAAACTTAGGCAGGATGACAGAAATTTTACTTTGATAGGCATCCCATGAGGATTAGTGGCAATGTGGCAGAATGAGATATATGTTGAGAATGGTCAGTGTGTTTCTGACACTTAGGACAGATTAAGGTCATACTTGAAAGCATTCATAAGATTAAAGGAAAAGAGTGGAGTATATAGGTCTTCTCAAACATTCCTTTGATATTTCTACCCATGTAATCTCTGTGACTACACAGGTGCATTCTAACTGTTGAGGGGTGATGGGAAAGGAAGACCCCAGAATATTTCAGTAACTGGCCAATGGCAACTGAGCACTCTCTTTTGCTCATGATTTACCATCTCTATCCCTTAGAATGAGAGAAGAAGAGCAGATATACAAGATACAAGATACGTGCTCTGTAGAATTTGGAAGCCTGCCCAGAGACTAGCTATTGAATGTCATGAAATTTTTGGTGAGAGAAAGTGAGGGAGGGGGGGGGGAGGGAGAGCAAGAGTGTGTGTGTGTGTGTGTGTGTGTGTGTGTGTGTGTGTGTGTGTGTGTGTGAGAGAGAGAGAGAGAGAGAGGGAGAGAGGGAGAGAGGGAGAGAGAAAGAGAGAGAGAGAGATATCTGGGAGATGAAGAAGTATTTCTTGCATCCTTAGGAATTCAGATGACCAAAGAAAGTGCCCTTGTCTTAACAGAACAATAACCAATTAAAAGCAAGAAGAGAAGAAGAATAGCTTCTTCAAGAGCCAAGGAGAGTCAGACCTTGGGTAAGTTTAGAAAAATCTGATTCAGATGTCCAAGTAGAACTGTACATAATCTTTGGGCAAATGCGAGAATCCAGAGAGGCCTCAGAGCAGCTCATCACCAAATGAAAAGTCAGATTTTTCAGAGGCCATGCTTCACATTAGAGTGGACAACTCCAAGATGATGCAGTCTTCATCCTTCTGAGGAGAGGTGTGGATATATACTAGAAGTGCTATGTAGAAGCCCTGAAGTGAAACACAAATGCCTAGTTGTTGGCTTTGCTAGAAGTGGCAGCACTAGTGCCTTATGTTGAACTCAGTGGCCTTGGTGAGAAGACAGCTTAGTCCAGAAGGTGGCCAGACATTCAGAAGAGTCAAAACAGTTTTAGGGGGTCATATTTTCTACCATCATACATTTTCACTAAATTGTCAGAAGAAGGAACTTTCCATCTGGAAATCCATTTATGGTGAGATTAAAAATGGAGGAAACACTCACATGAAAACACTTTTGTAAAATATATTCTGTGTCACACTGATGCAATGACATATTTTAAAAAGAATTATGCAGGTGGCTTATCATCAAATAAGTTTGGAGAATATATGTTATATAGACCAAGGAATCTTTCCATTAAGAAACCTGTTAACTCTATAGCTCAGCATCCTGAAATTATGATCCTTGGCTACTGGTTTTAGGTAACAACTGTTAACATATTCTTCGACTTGATATTCTGCTAGACAACATTAGAAACCTTACATTGAAAATCATAGTTACCAACAAACACTTTCTCTATAGGAAATCCTGGAAACACTGTCAGCGCTAGCCAAATGTGTCACTGGCAAAAGTATCTTGACCCCTAGCCTCTTCTTTATTTACCATTTTTGCTGATTTTCTTTGGAAGAAATTCCCCACCACCTTCAGCATTACTCTTGTCCCTAACCATGGTTTGAAAGATTTTTGTCTTTTGTTAAAAGAATTTGAGACACAGAGGAAGATGGGAAAGTATATTTATGCTTCATAAAATCTGTTATAGGTAGATGCTTACTGGCTCCATTTTATCTAGGGGCTAATTTTTGGTTTTCACAACATAGTCAGTGTTTTTCTATTTCACCATTCTTGGTCTCTGGAGAAATGGAGAAGAGCCGGGATTCTGCCTAATTAAACTAACACTTTCCCTCTCATCTCCACAGATTTCTCAGAGAAGAATGGGCATCAGAAATCATTCCACAGTGACTGAGTTTCTTCTTTTGGGATTAACTGAACAGCCAGAACTTCAGCTGCCCCTTTTCTATCTCTTCTTAGGGATCTACATAGTAACCATTGTGGGGAATCTTGGCATGATCACAATAATTATGTTGAATTCTCAACTTCACACCCCCATGTACTATTTTCTCAGTAGTCTGTCATTTTTAGATTTCTGCTATTCTACTGTTATTACCCCCCAAATGCTGGTAGGGTTTTTATGCAGGGATAAATCTATCTCCTATTCTGGATGCATGACTCAGCTGTTTTTTTTCTGTAGTTTTGTTATTTCTGAATGCTACATGTTGGCAGCCATGGCCTATGATCGCTATGTGGCCATCTGCAGCCCACTGCTCTACCATGCCATCATGTCCCAGCAGGTTTGTTTTCTGCTGGTGGCTGCTGTCTTCTCCATAGGCTTCACTGATGCTGTGATTCATGGAGGTTGTATACTGAGGTTGTCTTTTTGTGGATCAAACATCATTAAACATTATTTCTGTGACATTGTTCCCCTAATTAAACTCTCCTGTTCCAACACTTACATTGATGAACTTTTGATTTTTGTCATTGGTGGATTTAACATGGTAGTCACCAGCCTGACCATCATAGTTTCGTATGCCTTTATTCTCACCAGCATCCTCCGAATCCAGTCTAAAGAGGGCAGGTCCACAGCCTTTAGCACCTGCAGCTCCCATCTGACAGCTGTCCTTATATTTTATGGGTCTCTCATGTCCATGTATCTGAAACCTGCTTCTAGGAGTTCTGTTGTCCAGGAGAAAGTATCCTCAGTGTTCTACACTACTGTAATTCCCATGCTGAATCCCTTAATATACAGTCTGAGAAACAAGGAAGTGAAAAATGCCCTCATAAAGGGTTTAAGAAGAAAAGTATCTTTACAATAAATATGCTCCTTATTAAACTTTATGTATTCACAATCATGTTTATATGTAGGTTTTCATACTCTGACTTTTAAAAACTATTCTGAGATGAGATGAAATTAGCTATGTAGATCATGTGTGTATTTGTGTATATATATTCAGATTGCTAAACATATGCACAAATAAAACTAATAAGAAATAATACAATGAGCATGAAAGTGAGAATTAGTATTATTTTAAACTTAAAGTTTGATATCATTGCTAAGCTTGAGCATCAGATTTTACCCTCAGTTTCCTAAATCCAGGCCATAATGGAAAATATAACCATGGTGTACAGTGTAGTCATGTGAAGAAATTTCAAACAGACATTGTCATATAGGAATTTGCATAGAAATTTTTGAGCTGTGCGCTTGACATTATAAAAAGTTTATAGTGAATGTGGAAGAATTTTCTTGTTTCTTGTTAAGAGTATATTAAAGATGAATGTTATATTTATGCAAAATTGTACAAGAAGATTTAGCAAAAAATTAAGCTAATATGATTTCACTGAGTGTTTTTGGCACTTGGTGATCCAAAGATATGCCAGCATATTCAGATAAATTGACAATATTTATAGTCTTATCTAACTACCATGCTTTTTCATCTTGACCAATTTATGGGCAGTATTTTCCTACTTTCTGTTTGTCTCTTTCTTGTTGATATTTTCTCAGCATGCTGAAAACTAGGTATCTTTCATTTCTTCTGTACAATATGTTTTGAGTTAAACATAAAGCAGAAGTTTAAGGTTTGCAAGAATGAACTTGTCAATCTAAAAGGCATGTTTTGAGGCACACTGTGAGAAGAAAGAGTTCCTTGGAGCCAAAATGGGGACAACCACCAGAAAAAACATGTGTAGTATTTTATATTGTACAGGAGCTATGAAATCCATTCAAGTGATCTGCTTTATAAATTAAAAAAAAAAAAGAAAAGCAAAGGTGTAAACTACTCATTACATTTGCATTGGTCAATCGATCTATATTCACTTACTCACTTTATGTTACAAGTTCAAGGATAGAATGACTATAACCAGAAAGAGGATATTTTTCAAGGCACCTATTACTCTAATGGAATCAATATGCCTATACTAAACTAATTTGAAGCCTTTAAAGATTAAAATTAACCTGGCCATCAAACTTTGGAATCCAGGAAGACATGACTGCTGTCCCACAACTTATGTCTGCCAGGTCTGATAGGAGTTTGCTGGCCCCCTTTTATTCATGTCTTTAAACTTTACACAGTCAACTAAGGTAACACAATATATGGAGAATGTTCTGTTTATTACAGTGATTCATTCATTCATTGTGCTTGCCATAGGCATGATGTGCCAGGAACCAAGCACTGGAATACTATGATGAACACAATAGACAAGTCTCTCCTTACCTGGGGGAATGTGGCAAGATTGGTAGATAATACAGAAATAATTAAATGAACAAACATGATAATTACAGACATAGAGAAATGCTTTGTAAAAATAAGTTATACACTTTTTAATGAATTAAGGGCTACAATTAACAGAGCTCTTTGAAGAAGGGACATTTGAGATGAAATCTAAAGCAAGGAAAAAGTGCAGTTATGCAAAAACAGAAGAACAAAGCAGCAAGTGCAAAACCCAAAGCTTGAAGAAACTTGGCTATGTTCAAGAAACACAGAAGGCAGTATGGCTGAGGCTTAATGAAATAGGGAAAGAGTTTCCAATGGAGGTTGGATAAATAGGCTAGTACCAGACCACATAGGCATTTGAATTTTTACATTTAAAGTGCTGAGAGAGAGAGAGAAATCAATCACAGAATAAAAAAATTATCAACCCAGAGTTTCTGATTTGGCAAAACTCTCCTTCAAAAATGTAGGAGAAATTAAAGTATTTCTAAATAAATCAAAGCTAAAAGAATTTATTACCAGTACAACTGCCCTACAGAAAATGTTAAAAGGAGTCTTTTAGGGTAATGTAAAAAAAATTATGCACTAACTCAAAGCCAAAGATAACTAGTAGTGTAATTACAAAAATACAAAAGCCAGTATTACTGTTTTTTTTTGGTGTGTGTACCAGGGATGGGACTCAGGACCTTGTGCTTCAAGGCAGACAGCAGCACCACTGAGCTAAATCCCCAGCCCTGTATTACTATATTTTTGTAACTCTAATTTTATTTCTTAAAAGATTTAAAAGATGAATATATAAAACTGATTATAAGTCCATGTTACTCACATAATAATTATAAGTCCATGTTACTCACATAATAATAAGCATATAATTTATGACAAAAAACTTAAAGGGGAAGGATGAAGCTTGAGGATAAATTAGTATCAATGTAAACCAACATGTTATAAATTTGACATGTTAATTACAATCCCATAGGAACCACTAAGAAAATATCTGAAATGTATATGTAAAAGGAAGTGAGAAGGGAATAAAAATGAGTACTTGTATTAGTCAACTTTCCATTATTATGACAAAAATCCCTGAGAAAATCAATTTAAAGGTGGAAAGGATTATTTTGACTCATGGTTTCAGAGCTTTTACTTT
Source organism: Heterocephalus glaber (assembly GCF_000247695.1). The sequence goes on along the minus strand of NW_004624880.1, from coordinate 1,278,196 downwards.
ATGGTCAGTGGACTCCATTGTTTTGGGGCCTGTGGTGAGGTAGAACATCATGGCAGGGAGCATGCAGTAAAGCAGAGCTGCTGACTTCATGGTGGCCAGGAAGCAAAGGGAGAAAGAGAGAGAAAGAGAGAGAGAAAGAGAGAGAGAGAGGGTCATCAGATACTTAGAAGTGTATTTAATTTTCATATATTTGTGAACTTTCTAGTTCTCCATCTATTACTTGCCTTTGGCTTTCTTCTATTGTAGTCAAAGGAGATATTTTGTATGATTTCAAGCTTTCTAAATGTATTGAGGTTTGTTTTGTGACTTAAAATATGGGGAAAGTATGGACTATCCTGGAGAATGCTCCATGTGGACAAGAAATACATGTGTTCTGCTGGAGTTGGGTTGAATGTTTTCTAATATGTCTGTTAAGTTTCTTGATTCATAGTGGTGTTCAGTTCCTTTATCTCCTTGTAGACCTTTTAAGATGTCCTATACTCTATTAGAATTGGCATATTAAAGTTTTCAATTATTATTATAGAACTATTTAAGTCTTCACATTTATTAGTGTTCATTTCTGATGGGTCAAAGAAGAAAATAAAACAAATGAGAAAAAACTTTGAGGAAAATGAAAAATGAAGATAGAACAGACCAAAACTTGTGAGATGAGACAAAAGCTTTACCCAGAAAGAAATTTGTAACTTTAATGTCTACATTAAAAAAGAGGAAAGATACCTAACACTTTAGTGAGGGGGCTAAAAAAACACACAAACTAAACCTAGTACCAGAAAAGCAGAAATAATAAGGATTAGAGTGAAAATATAGGAGAAAGGAAATACAAAACCAAAAACAAGGAAGTCATAAACAAAAAAAGAAAAAAAGATCAATGAAATAGAAAAAGAAATAAAATTTAGTTCTAAAAACAGATCTACAGAATTGAAAAAACTAGCTAAGACAGCAAAGGAAAAAGGGATAAAACAAATAATTAAAATTTAAAAATTGTACAATCATTTCTTTTCACAAAATTGGTCACTCACCCAGGAAAAATCTTTTTGCAAAGCAGAAAGTAAAATATAGTTATTTAAAACATAATTATTTTGAAAGTTGTTAACAACTGACATACCTACCATTCTAAAATAACCTGAAAATCTTTTCAAAATAGATTAATTTTCAAAGAAAATTTGCATTGATTATTAAAAAGGAATTTAAAGCTCAAGCATATTTTTAAAAAACATTAGTTAAAGCAAATTACTTTCAAAACAAGATTCAAATCTATTAAATAGTACTTGTGAATTATGTAAAAGAGTATCAAAAAGTAAAATTTGTAGAATATACAAAAACTTGAGGTGATGTCTTATTAATTATGTATAATCCTGATATCAAAGCCTACAAAGACAGCATGAAAAACAAATGCTGAAGGCTGATTTCACCAATGAATAGTAGCATGAAATGCCTTAAACAAACATAGTTGACCCTCCATGTTCAAGGTTATATATCTGTGGATTCACCAACTGTGAATCAAAATGTACTTGGGCTATGATGGGTGCATTTGTACTGCACATATATAAAGAGTTTTTTCATCGTTATGTTCTAAATAATGTAGCATAACAACTATTTAAATAGCATTTACATATATTCAGTATTATGAGTAATTTAGAGGGGATTTAAAGTATGTGGGAGGATGTGTGTAGCTTTAGAGAATGCTATGCTGTTTCATGTAGAGGACTTGAGCATCAATGATTTTTTCATACCAGAGGGAATCCGTGGACCAAATCCTCATGGATACAAAGAGACTGCACTAACAAAGCAAACCAATGGTATATTGAAATATCACCCAGAAGGTTTAGAATCTATATAATTAAAGAATGTATCAAAATTATTTCATTAAATAATTAATCCATTTAGAAAATATTGGTAATCTCAATAGGTGACTTACATTCTTCCAGTTTGTAATTTGAAATAAAACAACACTTAAAATTTAAAAATGTAATAATCTAGTAATAAAATTACCTTACTTCAACAAAGAAAAATGCCATATATAATACTAGCATGAGAAACAAAACACAAGACCACTATTTCTAATATTTTCCTGGATTTATAATTAATTCTGAACAACTGAAACATACCTAAGTGTATTATTTTAAAAACAAAGCTAAGTCTTACTGACAATAGATTTGACAGAATCTTTGAAGGAATCAAATCAATATACTTAAAATGAATTGTTGGGCCTGGGATATAGCTCACCAGCTACAGTACCTGCCTGGCACTGAGTTTGATACCTGGTACAAAAAAAATTGTTATATATCATAGAGAAACAATATCTGATTAAAAAAACACAAACCAAAGACAAAGAACTAAATTTTAAAAAAGAAAATTTGGAAATTTAGATTTTTAGAAAAAAGTTCAGTCCTTAAGAAAATCAAGACTATGTACATTTAAGTAAAAAAATTAAGGAGAAAAAACCAGAATAAAGTCTAGATGATATGGCATGAGTATTAAAATGGGTAAGGCCTTTCTAAACATAGAAAGACAACAAACTTTGAAATAATACTTAGACTTAGGAGGGGGTATTGATGGCCAAACTATCAAGAACATAACAATTTTTATAAATTATAAATACATCTGACACATTTAATTGCATATATGGACATATTATATTTATATACACATGCACATGTAGTATATATTGTTGGTGGTCTCTCTAGAGGGAGACCTGGAACACCTGAAAGCACCGACTTTTAAAGAAAGAAAAGGAGACAGCCTGGGGGATGAACAGCAGTTTACTCCTCTGACACTGTTTGACAATCACAAAGGAAAGAAGCAAGGCTTTTATACATGTAGGAAAGCAGCTTAGTTATTCTGGCTATCATCTTTCTGATTTTAACCTCTGGTGACAAATGACTTTAAGTGACTCATAAAAGCTCCAGGCGAATTCACAAGTCCCCTGTTTCCATTCACCAATCCTGTACATCAAAGAGCACATTGCAGCCCTCTTCTTATCAGGTAGTACCAAGAGAGCAGGATGACTTTAGCCAAAATCAAGCCCACTGGCCCACCACAAACATCACAGATGTGAATAGTGAGTTGTATCTCTCTTACCACTCGTAGAAAATGGTAAATAAGAAAACTAGGAAAATTTGTTTTTCTCTCGAGAGACTTTTACAATGTCTCTTAAAGTTTTCTGGCATTCTTTTAACAAACAGACTTGTGGAATTTCCCAGAAACGACTTAATTTTCTTAGTTAACAAACTTCTTATGATCAATTCTTACAACTAGATAGCTGAATTCTACAATTTCCCACATATATTTACTGTATAATAAAAAGAACTACTATTCTTACTAAGTAACAAGTTAAATAAAGCAATACCAACATGTAGGTCATGGAAGAATGGTAAGAGAAAAGTTCATTTTAAAAAATAATTTAAAATGTACTTTAAGAGCACAGAGGAGGTGAGCCACTCCCAGCGCACAAGAGGAGGTTTCCAGGCTGCTGTATTGCCCCCCAACCCCCATGAGCACAGAGGAGGTGAGCCTTGCAGGTGCCAATAGCACCTCCACCCCTGTTAAATTGAGAAGACATGTAAACAAGTTTCAAAACCAGACTTCCAGATCACCTAAAACAACCCCAAAGGGAAATGAGATGGAATATTGTGATACTTAACCACCTGGACTCCCTGAACTGGTAACAAAAGAGGACCTGGGAAAAATGAAATCAGAAATAATTTCTCAGATAACAAAAGAGATTGTGCCCATAGTGCAAGACATGATTAATAAATCTAGAGAGGAGCTGAGGAACATGATGGAATCCCCAAATAGGAAACAAAG
>NW_004624880.1:1246969-1257438 GCF_000247695.1 Heterocephalus glaber | reverse complement strand
CCTGCCTTGCAAGCTCAAGGTCCCCAGTTCAATCCCCACTACCAAAAAAAAGAATTGTAGAAAACAATGGAAAATGCTGTAAAAATTGATAATATTTATTGGTGCCAAGAATGTGGTGAAATACCTAAACTAAGAACAAATTTTCTTTAAAACTTTTCTTAAAATCATAGAAGCATTCCTTAGAACTTGCATATCTCTGAGGGATTGTTTCTAAGACATCAGTAAGTTTGAGGATTTTGTGCTATATACAATTTACCTTTTTAATATGCATCAAATTTAGCAACTATTTAAATGACAAAATCTTAAGATAATTGTGCAAAAAAACTATTAGTATAGGTTGGGAGCATAGCTCAGTGCTAGGGAAGATTACTAGCATGGGCAAAACTTGGGGTTCAATAAAAAAGATCAGAGAATTGAAGTAGTTGGCTGGATTCCTACATTCCTAGGGAATCTTTTCTTTTTCCTTGTTTCTGCATTTAAATCTTTAATTCACATAGTAATTTGTTGTGGTTGTAAAATTGAACACAAGAGAAAGATAGGAACAAAGAATTTTGGAGACAAGTAATCACAAATTTCATCTCTGAACTCCTGGGCTGTGATGTGGTGAGGGCGTAATTTGTCCTATGGGGATGATTTACTTGGGTCATTGCCCTTCCATGCTTCTGTCCTCGGGGTTGGGCTGGTCCCCAGAGACACTTGTCTTAGGAGTGCACCACAGATCTGCCTGCCCTGCATTTACCATCTACCTACTCTGTCAATAATCCCTGTGTGCTAGAATCTGCCAACTGCAATAAAATCTTTGCCCTCTTCAATGACTTGACCCAATTATATATATATATGATTGTGACAGGAATATCTTCAATGGGAAGCTCCAGGTGAGTGACTTGCATCTTTAGCTTTTTCTCATTCATTTGGAGATTTCGAGGTTGAAATTTTCTGCTGGAAGAACACACTGGATGGAGTTTAGTCCTGGGGTGCCACTGCCTCACCCTGAGCACACAGCGTGTGTCATCATACCTGTCTGGTCCTCATTCTGAGTGACTTTACAATGCAGGCTGCTTATCCTGATTCAGTTTCTTCACTTCCATGATGTAGAAAACAATTAAATTTAGACTGTTTCTCCTCTCTAAGAAGAAATACATGTTCACTTAAATGAAGTAATTTATCAAAGATTTAAATATATGTAGTAGTTCCAGTAGCTAAGGGTTAATCCCCCAAATTTTTCCTTAAATTGAAAATTCTAATGTCATGGCTGGTTAGTACTAAAGTCTAGTCTTGACTACCTTGCTCAGAAACACTATCTAAAATAGGGACTTCTTAACTTGACATTTAAAGTTGATGACACATTCTGTCCTTTGTCTACTTTTTCAATATCATCTCATACCCAATTTCTATTTCAAAATGAACATTTTGAGTTTGCTTTCCATGGTCACATCTCCACATATCTTCTACCTGTCCCTTCCCTTTGAAATTCATCATCTCCTTTCCATCCTATTTCGACAGCTAAATATCGTTTCCAAATTTCAAGATATAGCCATAAGTGTATTTATATTCAAGATACTACTACCTAGGATTTTTCCAGACACAGGCCAAATGGGTTTTTTACCTTCCTTTATTTCACACTTAGCCCAGCCTTCCCAGGTGCTACTACTGTCATTTTACAATTTAAAAAAACTACAATGTCAGCACTATTGCTTAAATTTTGCACATTAGATCAGAGAAATTAGAGATTTGTCCAAATATTCACAATTAGCAGATTCTAGGGTTTGTACAGATATGTTGGGCTCTGAGGCATGTGCTACCTTCTCTAGGAAAGTTGGCTTTTGTCTAGAAAGCAAAAGTTAGGGTTGTTGATCCCCTCTTAGCTGCCAGATGTAGAGGTCCTGAGATGAAAGAAACACAATCTTCAGTCCTCCAAGCAGGAAAATCTCTTCCCAACAACACTTTGTATATAATCGCAGAGAGATTTATCACATTTAAGTTTGTCACATTTTAAATTTATTTTAAATTTTTACTTTATTCACAATTATACAAGTATCCATTTCCTTATGATCAAAGAAAGTAGACATCTTCAGTAATTTTATTATTATTGTTGCTAGTACTTTCTGCTTTACACAAAATATTCTGAGGTTACTTGATCATTGAATTGGGTGAAATAGAAAATTTACACATGATGTAGAGAATTATACCTAAAAATGTATATTGAAGAAAAACCCTCTATTCTGGTTAAAAATCTAAAATCTACATTGACACTTCTACTAATAAGGCATATTGCTGTGAAACTCTGTTGACTAAAAGGCAGTTTTTGAGCATGATAAACTCGAGTGAATTCTCTCTGTCCTACTTTAGTCCTATCTGTAGTCATAAATTGCTTTAACACACACAGAAGCTGAAAAAGGGTCATGCCGTATATTTTTTGTATTTTAGATTATTTAATATTTAAAATATCTGTGAGCATGTGTAAATACCGAATAGTTTCTCTAGTGTGAGAAACTGAAAGTGTGAATAAGGATTAAAAGGTAAAATAGATAATGTGAAATAGGAAGAAAAAGGGCAAAGGGGAAGGGGAAGTGGGAGGGGTAGGGGAAAAGAAAGAAGGGAATGGAATTAATATGAGAAAATGAAAAAAGGAAACAAAACCTTTGTAAATAGGGAGGGATGGAGGGGTTAAAGGGAGGGCAGGGGAAGGGGGAAAAAATAAGAACCAAGAGAGTATGTAAAGGTGCAAATTTCCAGTGATGAATGTCATTATATTGTATACCTAAAATGTACCAATAAAAGGATATACAGTTTAAAACAAATATCTGTGAGGTTAATTGGGCATATTTTCAGCAGTTTCATTTTATACATAGGAATACTAAATTTGAGAGAGATTGAATAAATTTGCAAAAGCCACATATATTTTAGTGCAAAGCCAGAAATAGAATCTAGGTTTTCTAATGTAGTTTCTACAAGTATAGGTTTTTTTGTGAAGCTGTTGAATCCTAACTAGTGTGTTTTCTTGTGGCCTAGTCAGGACATTTTCTCTAGTACTTCCAGGATTTATGGTCTATCTTACAAAATATTTCTTATCAGGAACAAGTTTTGCCTATATTATGATTTATTGTTTTTATTCATTAAGTTTATTGGTACATTTTAGGTATACAATATGATGACATTCATCATTGGGAATTTTTACCTTTACATGATATATCTTAGTTCTTATTTTTTTCCCCTTGCCCTCCTTTCAACCCCTCCACTCCTCCCTATTTACAAAAACTTTGTTTCCGTTTTTTCCTTTTCTCATATTTTTTCCTTTCCCTTCTTTCCTTTTCCCTACACTTCTACTTCTCTGTTCCCTTTGGGCCTTTTCTTCCTGTTTCATATTATCTATTATACATTTTGATCCACATTTACACTTTCAGATTCTCACACCACAGAAACTATTCGATGTATATACATGTGTGTCCTGTTTATTTTACTTAAGAATATGATTTATGTTTAGTATAAAAAAGACAGAGAAAAATATGTGACACCATATCATCACAACACACCTAGCCTTGGAGGTCACTGAAATGGAGCTTGAGATTTTTTAGTACTGTTTAGAATTTTCTGTTACAATGGAATGTTTTATATCTGCACTGACCAACACATTAGCCTCTTGCCATGTGGTATTTTTAAACACATTTGAAATATGGCCAGTGTAACAAAAAATGCATGATTTTTAAATTCAATTTAACTTTCAATTTTTACTATAAACTGACAAATTATAATTGTATGTATGTATTGGGTAAAAGTGATTATATATGTAATATATATATGATATGAAATTCTTAACTATAGTCACAGAGCCATGAAATGGATATCAAACAATTTACTCCTGTATAACTAAAACTTTGTAATCTGTGGCCAGCCTGTCTCCATTCTTCCCCCTCCTTAACCTCTGGTAACCATCTTGCTATTCTGAGTTCAACTGCTATTAATTCCACAGATAAATGAGAACATGTGATCTTTGTGCCTTATTTCACTTAACAAAACATTCTCTAGGTTCATCTATGTTGCTGTAAATGACAGAATCTTCTTTGAAAGGTTGAAAGGTATTCCAGAGTGTGTATACACCACATTTTCTTTATCCATTCATCCTTTGATGGACACTTAGGTTGCTTCTGTAACTTGGTTATTATGAATAATGCTGCAATGAACACAGAAGTGCAGCTCTCTCTCTAACATACTGACTTCAAATCCTTTGGATATGAGTATCCAGAAATGAGATCATTGGATTATATGGCAATTCTATTTCTTTTCATGGAACTTACATATACAGTTTTACCATAACGGTTTTGCTAACTTGCATTCCTACCCACAGTGTATAAGGGTTCTCTTTTCTCTTCCCCTACACTTCTCTTTTGCCCTTTGTATTATAGCCATTTTGACTGGTGTGAGGTGATATCTCATTGTGATTTTAATTTGCAGTTCTCTAAGGATTAGTGTTGTTGGGCATTTTTCATATATATATATGTTGGTGATTTGCATGTCTTCTTTTGAGAAATGTTTATTCAGTTTTCCCCCCCCTTTTAAAAATCAGGTCATTTATTTTCTTTCTCTTGAATCGTGTAAGTTCCTTATATATTTTGGATATTAACACCTTATCATATGATGGTTTGCAAATATATTCCTTCATTTTGTACATTGTCTTTCTATTCTATTAATTGTTTTCTTTGCAGTACAGAAGCTTTTTAGTTTGATGTAATCCTCTTGGTCTATTTTTGCTTTTGTTTCTTGAACTTTTGGAGTCAAATCCAAAAATCACTGGTTAGATCACTGTAATGTGGTTTATCCTCTAGGTTTTCTTCCAGTGGTTCCATAGGATTTGTTCTTGTATGTAGATCTTTATTCCATTTTGAGTTGATTTGGTATATGGTATGAGATAAGGATTCAATTTTATTCTTCTGGATGTGCATATCTAATTTTTTTAACACCCTATTGAAGAGAATGTCATTTTTCAATTCTGTTTTCTGACATGTGGCTAAGATCTACTGTATTAAACAGCACAAACTTAAATTATTCTCATTGGAATTGAAGAGTTTCATAATGCTAAACTAAAAAAAGTGATTCTCAGTACTTTACCCACTTTTCCTATCTTCTATATTGTTATGGTATTTAATTCTTTATTTTAAAATATCTTTTAATTTTTATTCAAATGTCCTTGAAATACATTGAGGTAAAAATATAATAGAAAACACAGTTTTGTGTAAAATCAGCCCTTTGTTGGATGCAGTATCATTTTCATACCCAGGCTAAGAGGATTGCTATGCAAGGCCCTCTCTTAGCATTTCCTTTCATGAGGCAGGATGTCAGAGTGGCCACGTGAAATGACCACCTGGAGCTTCCCAGCCCCACTGACTTTCCCAAATGGCCCTAACCCCACTTCCAGCAGAACTATTCCCCAAAGGGTGAGTGTTGCTATGAGTATGACTCTTTCTATGCCTGAGAGATAGCCAAGGATTAACTTGTTTTCTGAATGGCAGGGCAGGAGACAGATCTTGAATTTTCAAACTGGGGTACATGAGCCTAGAATGGAGACACTGCATGGAACCAGGGGTGAAAAGAAAACAAGGAAGACCAAATTCTTTCTTCACATCTGTTCACATTCCAGAGCAGACCTAGGTAACCAAGAATTTGACAATCAAACAGTCTTCTGAGCATTATGCAGGTGTATTCATCAATTGAGCAACAAAGTATTTCATTTAACAGTTTGAGTTGTAACTTTAAATTTAAGGACTCATGTATTAAGGTTGATCTCCATTTGCACTTTTGCCCTGTAAATATTAGGACTGGTTAGATAACTGAATGAATGAGTTGGTGGATGCCTTTGAGTGATTCCTTTAATAATTTGCTAATCAGTTGTGTGACTTAGCACACAGGTGAAGATGCAAGACCTACTAAGTGGGTGGTCACGGGGAGAGAATACACCTACATACTTTGCTTGTGGTCAGTGACCAATACCAGAATTCTATTCACTCATTCAGCAAGTATTTTTGATTTCTCATTATGTATTCACTGCATTTAATATTCTGGTTTGGAAAAATAAATAAGACACAATCTACATTTGAGATCTTATGGGCTGGTGGGAGAAGGAAACACTCAATGATTCAATAAAGAATGAAGTCATGGATTTATCACATTATAGATAGTAAGGGGCATTTATCATTCATCTATCAATTGCAATAGTTCCTGCTATACATTTTTTAGGCAGTTGGAGAGAGAAGTTGTGGAGTATGTAAAATGCAGTGTCATCAAAAATACTGTGAATGTTAAAATTAAAAAAATTATGACTGTAAAAGACACATTGCCATTAATGCCCCTCAGTGTACTCTACTTCACTTTCAACAACACATCTTGTTATTCTTGCCATTTTCTGAAACAGTTCTGGAAGTCACTTTTCATGAGTGTCTTTAATTGCACTATTGTGGCTGCTTTGATATCCTGAATATATTAAAAATGTTTACTTTTCTTGTTCATATTGACTTTAGGTAAGCGTGTTTGTTTTATATGTCATTTAAATGTTTAATCCACTTGGAATTTAAATTTAGTATACAATGTGTGCAAATCAAAAATTATTTTTTCTAAAACAAACCAGGTTTGTTAGAAACTCTTAGTTCAGTAGTCTGCTCTGTCTACTAATTTGAGGCTCTTTTTTTATCCTATGATAAATTCTTAAATATAGTATGTGTGCATGTATCTTGTTCCATTTGTACTTTTCTATGTTAACAATAGAATACTTTCTTTTCTGTAAATATATTATACTTTAAATATCTAACAGTTCAAGGGCCAGGAATTTAGCTCAGTGGTTCTGCCTCCTGCCTTGCAGGTGCAAGGACCCAAGTTTGATCCCTGGTACCAAACAAACAAACAAACAAAAATACTAACAATTCAAGATTCACTTTAATTTTTAAAAATATTCTTGGCTTTTGGCATATTTCTGATTTGGAAGAGTTTAAAAATATCCTGTAAGATTCCTTAAAAATTGCTATTTGGCATTGTGGCTAATGTATTATTGAAGTTAAAAATTTATAGCATTGTTGAACTTTATTAAATGCTCTTTCTGCAAATGTGAGGTGTTTCTGTCTTTTGAGTCCACGATTTTTTAATGTGTTGTACCACATTGATTTGTGTATGCTGAGTCATGCTTGGATCTTAGGGATAAATCCCATATAATCATGGTATATGGTCTATTTAATATGCTGTTGAATTTTGTTGGTCAAATTTTACTGAGGATTTTTGCATGCCTATTAAAAATGTGTATTGGTGTGTAGTTTTCTTGCAGAGTCTGTGTAGTTTTCATATCAGAATAATTCTAGCCTCACAGAATGAGTTTGTAAGTTTTCCCCATCTGTTTTTTGCAATAGTTTAAGAATGACTGGTATTAGTACTTCTTTGAGTATTTGGTATAATTCATCAGTGACATCATCTGGTTTGGAGATTTTCTTTGCTGGAATATTTTTGATTACTGTTTCATACTTCCTATTTGTTATTGGCCTTTTTGGGCCTTCTTTTTCTTCTTGATTCAGTTTTGGTAGGTTGTATGTTCCAAGGAATTCATCTATTTCTTATAAGCTTGGCACCTTTGAGTAAAGTGAGCAATCTGAATTTTCTAGTGAGATGCTGCCTTTTAAAGGACAAGGCCAGATCTTTTGAGTTGTGTTCAGAAATATGTTCGACTTCTCTTTTAGTGGACATTTTCTGTCTGTTTTTTTTAAAAAAATAAATGTTATTTAAAATTAAATGTTATTTAATACATTTGTGGTGAGTAATGTGTGACTTTGAGGTAAGCATATAATGTAGGATGATTTAACCAAGCTAACTGACATATCCATCACCTTGCTTACTGACTAATGTTAATGATGAGATAGTTTTGAGCAATGCTGCAGGTTCACTTCTGTGTTCATTGGTCCTAGATAGGTGATATTCTTGAGTTGGAGTAACTTTCTTGTACTTACGTTCCTTTTTCTTGAGTCACTTCATCTTGTTAAAACACATCCATCAGTGGATTCCTGAAAATTTTTCTGAGACTTTGAGTGTCTGAAATGTTTTTTTTTCTATTTTGATCAATTTTACAATTTCAAGATGAAAGTTATTTTATACGGGAATGTTGAACATATTTTTCTGTTGAGCTTGCATCCAGTGTTGCTGATAAGAAGCCAAAGATTTTCTGATTTGTATTCTTTTTGTGGGCTTATGTATTTTAAGCCTGTGGAAGTCTTAGGAACCTAATCAAGCATTCTGAACATTTATAATGACATGACTTTGAATATTTATGTGTTTGTTGTGATAAACATTCATAGTACTCTTTTAATCTAGAGATCTGGCCAGATGTGGTGGCATACACCTGTTATCTCAGCATCCTGGAGGCTGAGGCATGAGGACTGCCTCAAGTTTGAGGCCAACCTGAGATACATAGTGAGTTCAAGGCCAGCCTGGATCACATAGTAAGACCATGTCTAAAAACAAAAACAACAACAAAAAAACAAAAAACAAAAAAAGAGAAAAAAATCTAGAGCTCTTTATCCTTTAGTTCTGCTTTATTTGCACATTTATTTTTATTTAGTGTGGTATTGCCAAAAATGTATACAGTGTGCACTGATTAAATCCAACTACCTTTCCCCTCTTTTCATTTGCCCTTTTTGATAATAATAATAATACATTATTTTCATTGCTGTAAATATATTATACTCTTACATATCTGGCAATGCAAGATCCATTTTTCTCTTCCTCCACCTTCTTCCTAATACCTAGTAATTACTATTCTTGTTTCAGGTCTACATTTTTAGTTTCTGTATATGAAAGAGAACATGCAATTCGTGGCTTTCTGTGTGAGGCTTTTTTCACTTAACAGAGTGCCCCTTTCTTTAACTCTGTTTTCAATTTTAATTTTTCATTAGTACATGTTTGCAGTATACAATGATCAGAATCCTACTGTGGTGTTAGTACATGTATATAACATCTCAATTCTTTTGTCATTCCCTTTCCTCTCTCCACCTCCCACCATCTCTTGGTCCCCTTCCCATATACAAAAGATCTATCTCCCTATTATCTACATTTCCCTTTTCTTTTTATTTATATTTTGAGCTTTTCATATAAGAGAAACTACATGATTTTTAAGCTTGTGTATCTGATTTATTTCACTTAACATTATTATCTCAAACAGCACCATTTTCAGACAAACCACTCAAGTTTATTCATGTTTTTGTGGCAGAGTAGCACTCCATTGTGCATAAATAACACATTTTCTTGCGGAGGGCTCGAGGGTGGGCTGGTATCTCAGAAAGTGCCTGACACACTAACCATGTGAGTTTCCTATGGGAACACTTGAAGTAAACTGTTTGTTCTGGTCCTTTTTGGTCGAGTAACAATACATATGGATTTGGGGAGTGACTCGAGAAGTGAAGAATGCACAAGAATGGATCACAAGATGGAATTGATCAAACCCTAGCCTCGCTTGTTAAAAAAGTTTTGTTTTTTTAAAAATAATCTGTAATGGTACTGACTTTGCTTGCTTTGAAGTAGCTCTTTAATTTCTTTCTTTTTTTTTTTTTTCAGTAACTGTTAGTTTTAAGTCTCTTGTAGTGTTATGTTATAGTGAATACTGCCTCAGTGATTTCTAATTTTTAAGAATTGAGTAATGGTGTAGAACACTAATTCATAATCACTAATTGTAATCTGAAGAAAGTGTAACATTGTGTAGCCTTTTTGTATAAAATAGACAAATAGAAATGGTCCAAGTTTCCTTTTTAATATGCTAAAAATAAGCAGGAAGATCTATTTCATGTTTTGGATCAGAAACTTTATTTGGGATATGTGTGGGTAGGGTACTCAGTGAGGTGTTACTTGGAACCTTGTTTTGGACAGTTTACCAGTTGCCTTTTATCCCAAAGTCATTGTAACCTGCTGTAATAGGATGCTTAAGAGAAAATATGGTTATAAAAATGGTTCAGAATTAAACTTTTAATTCATTAAAAAAATAAATAAATAACACATTTTCTTAATTAATTCATCTGTTGGTGGACATATAGGCCTTTGCCAAGATTTAGCTACTATGACTTATGTTGCTATAAACATAGCTATGAAAATATCACTGTAATATGATGCTTTTAACTCTTTTAGGAAGGTATCTATGAGAATAGCTGGGTCAAATGGAATTTTTAGTTTTAGCTTTTTGAGGAATTTCTATATTGATTTCCATAGTGGTTGGACTAGTTTACATTCTCACCAACAATGTAGAAGGGTTCCCTTTTCCCCATGTAATCATCTGTTATTATTTGATTTCTTGATGATGGCCATTCTTTCTGGAGTAAGACAGAATCTCAGTGTTGCTTTAATTTGCATTTCTCTGATAGCCAGAGATGACGAAAAATTTTTAATGTATTTATTGGCCATTTGTACTTCTTCTGAGAAATGTCTATTCATTTCAGTTGCCCATTTTTTTTTTT
>NW_004624880.1:1232656-1246839 GCF_000247695.1 Heterocephalus glaber | reverse complement strand
AATAGTTGGTAATTTTTTTGGCCATTCTATAAGTTGTGGCTTTAATTTTCTCACTCCTTGGCTAGGAAGAAGCTTTTTAATTTGATATGATCCTATTTGTGGATCCTTGATGTTCTTCTGCAATTGTGATTGTCTTCAGAATGTCCTTGCCTATGGCCATGTTTTTAAGAGTTTTACTTATTTTATCTTCCAGAAGGTGAAGTGCTTCTGTTTTAACATTTAGATCTTTGATCCATTAAGTTCCTCTCCTCTTTTGTCTCTCTGGGCTTCTTTAATGTTGAGATTCCTAATTTGATTCTATGACTTTTGTACTTTCTCATATATTCCTTTCATCATTTTCTGCTGTTCATGGGAAAGTTTTTTGACTTGATTTTCTGTGTTTCTTATAGAAAGTTTTGTTATGGCTATCAATTTTTTTTTATGTACAGGAGTCCTTTGTTGGTAACTGATTGATAGTTTTTACATCATTCTATTCTTCATTTATAGAAATTATTTCTTCTTGTGTCTGTCTGAGAATATTACACTTTTTTCTTAGTGCATATTGATTCTATAGAGTAATGAGTTTTGTTCTGGCATTTTCATACATACATATAACATATCTGGATCATATCCACCCCCATTATACATTTTAAACTTTCCTTTTATTTTCTGCATCATCTCTGTTTCCTTGAAATTTTCTTGAAAGCTTTATTAATTTGCCCTCTTACCAGAGATTTCTTCAAGTGGTCGTCTTTGGTTTTCTGTTTACATACTGAGACTCTAAAAAGCTGATTTTAAGTGTGAGTGTGGATGGAGTTCATCCCTGATAAGTATTACTTTACAATAAGATTGTTACTTCTCTTAGGAGATCATCAGGAAATAGAATTTTTCTTTTCCTTGAGCACTCCATTTTTATCTGTGAAAAGTGAAGGGACATGTACTTAATAATTTGAAGTCTATCTTCTGCCCAGGGACTCTAGCAATCTCAGACCTGTCCCCTGTACCTTCTGTACTTCTGGGCAGTTATGGATGAACAGGCTCAAGAGTTTAATGTACAATTCTTGTGAACTGATTATAGAGTGATCTACCATAGAAATACAGTAAGGACTTTAGATTCTTTCTGAGCAATAATACCTCTAAAATAATAGGTTTAATGTACAAATACATTCCAACTATATAAAAATATAGATATTCAATAAAAATAATTTATGAATAGCATCTAAATGTTCTCATGGTCCACCAAAGAATCTAGTGCCTATTTATGATTGAATTTAATTCCACATTTGTACTTTTTTAGGTCAGATTCTAAGCCAAATTACTCAGATTCTCTGTGTCTCAATTTTTATTTTATAATTGGAGTAGTAATAGTGTCTGTTAAGTTGTAAGGAATAAATAAGTTTATTATGCACATATATACATCATCTTAGTAATTTCCCAAAACAATATTTATGTTCATTACTTGTTAACTGTATTCATTATTTATTATTATGCATGTCCTTACAAAGTCTGTAGCATTTCTCCACTTATTTTTGTCATCTTTATTGTCTTTTGGCAATGTTTTGTAATTTTCATTGTAGTGTTTCTACAAGTTCCCTTAATTTTAAAAGTTTCCAAATGTTGAGGTAGCTCTTCATTTAAATTTCAGTTAAGGGGCCAGGGATTTAGCTCAGTGGTGCTGTAGCCTGCCTTGCAAGCACACGGTCCTGAGTTCGATCCCTGATACCAAAAAAATATTTGTTTTTCAATTAATATTTATAACCTCCTTTTGTTGTTTCCCATTAGAATAAAACATTATTCTTTGGGTAATGTGCATTGACACTTAAACTCTTTGGAGATGGTTTAATTTTATTTGCCTTCCCCTATATTTTCCCAGGGATTGTAGTTTCTTTGGGTTCCCCAGGGCCACAAGACAGGGAGGTTTCTCTTTCTCATATTTTCTTATCTAATTTTAGAGAAAACATCAGTTCTTCATTATATCCTTATAGAGTGTGGGAGCAATGTTTTCTATTTTGTTGTCTTTCCTATGATTTTAGCATTCTTCTAAAACATGCATATATATGCATATATATATTTCCTAACCTCTCCCAGAGGGCAACTTCAATGAAAGAAGTAACTAAGACAAATTATAGTACCAGAGAAATGTGGTCATTGCTGTCATGCTACCTGACCATGTGGTTCAGAAGTCTTTGGAACTAGTTCATAGAAGAGTCTTGGAAAGGATTGGAGATGCTGGCTGGAGATGCTGGCTATAGAAGCAGCTCTACAATTCTGTGAGCCCAGCTTGATGAGAGATTCTCATTGAATCTCAGAAGACCAGAGTGCTGACAGTCTGCAGCCAGTAAAGACAAGGCTCAAGAGCTTTCACTTGGGAAGAAGGATTCCTTTCACATTTGTACTCCAGATCATATGTGTTATTTTCTGTTGGAAAGTTTGTCCACGTTTCATTCCTGTCCCGAGACTTTACAGGAAACTGAAATTAAGAATGGTGGACTAATTAATCAGGTATAGGAAATTTTAGTTCAGTTCAGTGTTCAGGCTGTAGCACATATAGTACTTGCTGATTTTAGCCAGGTTTGTACTGGGAAATCAAAAGCAGACAGCACAGGTGAATGATTTTAAAAATTTTGAGTTTCACTAGAAAGGAAGCTCCTGTAGTCCAGGCCTGTAAAATTGGTGCACAGGAGAGCTTGTTTTCTGAAAAGATTTGTATTAAAAAGAAGCCAAGTACTTCACCCTGGGACAATATGAAGGATGCTTTGTAAGGATGGGAGAAAATTGAAAAACCCTACCCTTCATAGAGTCAAGGATGGAAAGGTGAAAGATTTGGCTTTGAGAAGAGAGCCCCAAGGCACCCTGCTTGAGAAAGGCTGTTTAGGAAACTGGTTTCCTAGGATTCTGTTCACAGTGCTCAGCTATTGAGGGATTTACATAAAGACCCCTGCAGCCATGATGCAGAAGAGTTTGGCTACTGCTGGAGCTGGTGGCAGACCTTGGCATCATCTACATGCTGCTTCTTTTACAGGAATGCAGAATGCAAGAGTTGTGGGGTCATGGAGGCTTTCACCCAGGTTTCAAAAAAAGGTCTGGAAGGCCAGGCAGGGTGCCTCTGAGAGGGCAGTGTGTGAAGCTTAAAGTGCAGTGGAGATCTGGGAAAGTTGAAGAAGCCAGGAACTTAGTACAGTTGAGGCAAGCCACAGGAGTAGGCTAAGCCAGCCTAAGAAAGAAACCATGCAATATAACAACCAACTGCAATATAATAGGGGTGGGTTGCCCAAGCCATTTGGAATTCATGTCTTGTCACCACAATGTTCCAGAGTCCTGAACATGAAACTACAGGATTTAATGTTTGCCCTGCTGGGTTTCAGTATTGCTTTAGCCCTACTGCTTTCTATCAGACTATTCCTCCCTTTCGGATGGGAATGTCTTTTTGAGATTTACAGGCTCATACAACTAAGGGTTTGTTTTGAGTCTCAGAGGAGACTTTGGACTTGGAATTTTCAGTGATGCTGGAATGGTTAGGACTTTGGCAGCTCTTAGAGATGGACTAAATTTATTTTGTTTAAAGAGATGTTCATTGGTCTTTGGGGGCCAGGTACAGAGTATTATGGTTTATTATGGTTTATTATTTAGATGTCCCTCGAGAGCCTCATATGCTTATAGTGGGGCTTTGGGAAGTGATTGGATTATGGGGGCTCATAGCTGACTTGCTGTTAGGAGGTGGAGTCTGGTCAGAAGAGGTGGGACCCTGGAGAGGTGGCCTGGAAGGGTTTATCTCCCTTCCTGGGTCCTCCCTTGAGACACTCTGCTTCCCCCATGGTCATGCCATAAGCAGCATCTTCTCCATGATGACCCTGTGCCATGTTGTCCTGCCTTGGTGCCAGTCCACTCTGGACTGAAATTTCTACAAATTGTGAGCCACAATAAACCTTTCCTCCCTTAATTTGTGGATATGAGGTATTTTGTCCCATTGACAAAAGAAAATGGCTAAAATAAAAAGTCTTATAGGCAACTTAATATTTATTGTTTTATCCCATGGAAACTATGTCTCAGTGTTAGATGTGGGAGTTCATCAGCTTTTCTAAATCAAAGCCACAAGCCGGATAAAATATTAAAACTTAGGAATTGTCGAGGACATTTTGTTTAATTTTATATCAGACGAGGGAAATGAGGCTTAGAGAACTTGGGGGGATTATTGCTGTTAATACAACTAGTAACTGGCAGAATTAAAATCATTTCACTTTAGCAATATTTTCTTTACATGTTAATTTTTGAGAGCTGATTACTTTTGATTTTCATAAGCCAGAAATATTGTGCTATCCTGACTTTCATGCCCCTGGTATTTATCACATTAGTGTGTGACATTCACATTCTTAGTGGTTTATAGAACTACTTAAAAACATTCTTCTCATAGTAGATGAATAGAAGAACATCCTCAGAATGAGAAGAGGAAATTATTTCTGATAGCTTTGCTGATGCCTTGCTAAATATGTTCAATTTCTTGGCAGGTTCATTTACTAGGTCATACCAAACAGATGAATCCAGCAAATCATTCCCAGGTAACAGCATTTGTCCTCCTGGGACTCTCTCAAGTATGGGGGCTTCGTTTCCTCTTCTTCATTGTTTTCTCAGCTGTGTATCTCATGACAGTAGCTGGAAACCTCCTTATTGTGGTCATAGTGACCACTGATATACATTTGCACACAACCATGTATTTTCTATTAGCCAATCTTTCTTTCTTGGACTTTTCCTACTCTTCCATCACTGCACCTAGGATGCTGGTTGACTTACTCTCAGGAACCCCCATCATTTCCTTTGGTGCCTGCCTGACCCAGCTCTTCTTCTTCCACTTCATTGGAGGCATCAAGATCTTTCTGCTGACTGTCATGGCCTATGATCGCTATGTTGCCATTTCCCAGCCCCTGCGCTACACGCTCATCATGAATCAGACAGTCTGTGGGCTCTTTATGGCAGCATCCTGGGTGGGAGGCTTCATCCACTCTATTGTACAGGTTGCCTTGACTATCCAGCTGCCATTCTGTGGGCCTGACAAGCTGGACAACTTTTACTGTGATGTGCCTCAGCTGATCAAATTGGCGTGCTCTGATACCTTTGTTTTAGAGATTCTGATGGTGTCAAACAATGGCCTGGTCACCCTGATGTGTTTTCTAGTGTTGCTGGGATCCTACACTGCACTACTAGTGATGCTTCGAAGCCACTCACAAGAGGCTCGCAGCAAGGCCCTATCCACTTGTGTCTCTCACATTGCTGTGGTGACCTTAATCTTTGTGCCTTGCATCTACATCTATGCAAGGCCTTTTCGGACATTCCCCATGGACAAGGGAATCTCTGTGCTATACACAATGGTCACCCCAATGCTGAACCCTGCCATTTATACTCTGAGAAACAAAGAAGTGATCATGGCTATGAAGAAACTGTGGAGGAGGCAGAAGGATTTTATTGGTCCCCCAAAGCATTGACCCCCCCAGGTTAGCAGAGCCAATAATCTGAGAATCTAAGAAGTGACTTAATATACCAGTCTGCTTGAGAAGACCTACTTAGTAGGTAAAACTCCTTGTCCAGCGCTTCTTTATTGTTTTGAGTCATAATCAATTTTTGGTGACTGGAGCTTTTAGCCATCTAGAACATGAGTGTCCTAGAATTACTCCCTAGTGTTTCCTAGAGATATCAAAATATCTCTGAGTCTGCACCTGCAACTCCTGCTGTAGGAAAACTGACAGATCCCTTCTTCACCTGTATTTTTCCCAAGAGTCTCAGGTGAAATGCTAGTTCTCCTGGGAAGGTTCTGATGTCCTTTTCCTCTTGAGGTAGCCCTTTTCTGTTCTCCATGGAACCCTTGCCTCTCATATCATAGTGCTTGATAACTGCTATGGCTTCTGTCTAGTAGCCTAGGTGTGCTATTAGCCTGAAGACCTGGACAGAGGAAGTGTTTATCTTATCAACTCTGCTTCCAAAATATATGTCAGTTGTGTACTTATCCTGCCTACCATGGTTAACACTGAAATCATAACTAGCGAGATCCTTCAATGAAGCTATAAAATAGCTTCCTCACTGATCCTGTGAGTCACTTCACTTTGACCACTCTGTAATCAACTGTCCCCACAACAGCTACTTGATCTTTTAAAATATGATCTGATCACACCCTTGATTAAATATTTCAGAGAATTTCCATTGCATCCCCTCAAGGAGTGTAATATTTATGTAATACAAACACATACTAGTAAAAAAAAAACCTGAAAAAAGAGGAAAATCAATATAAACATTATAAAGTTCTGTTTGACCTGGTCTTCACTCACCTTTCTTACCTCATTTTTCAAATTCTCCATTTAAATTTATTTCTCTCATCTTCTTCTCACTCCTAGACATTGTGTACAGCCTTCACTACCTCTGGAATGTTTCTTTTCTACTTTTTTCACTGGCTAACTCATGCTTAATGTCAATCTTCAGATTAAAGATCACTTCCTCAAAGGCATTTCCCCTGATCTTTAATCCAAATTAGTTTACCCTTGTGTATGTATGTATATATGTATGGATGGATGGATGTCAGCCACCCCCATTATACTATAAACTACATAACAGTAAGAGCCACATCTCCTCTGTATGCTTCTGTCTACCTTGAGTCTAGCAGCAGTGCCTAGGTTAGGCTGCCCTAACAGAGGTGCTTTGTGTACAATAGTGAGCAGGCATTGACACACAAGCTTGAACACAGCCTGCTCTGCACTTGTCTTCCCTGGAGGCTGTGTACCTTTTTTAGAATGTGTGCCTTAGACCTCTCCTTTGCCTCCCTGTATTCCCGGCCCTGCTGGAATAGTGTCTAAAATATCAGATAATATTATTTCTTAAAGAATGACTGTCCTTATGATTGGAGTCTATTTAGGTGGACTTTAATTTGATAATTAAGGATATCCAAATATTTCACTAGTCTTGGCATTCTTCCTTGTGTGATTCCTATCAGAATAACATAAAGAATGATGAAAAATGAGAGTTAAAGAAGGATTTATTATTACAGGAGGCCTGGTTTTCCCAGTGAAGAGGTTCTGGTTGATCCTGTTTTTAACCCACACTCCATCTGGAAGGCCTCAGAATACCTTACTCTCCTCTAAGCTCTCAGACTGTCTGTACTCTGCCATGCCCTGACTGCTGTGTGGAATGAGGGACTGAGCAGTGATAAGGGTAATTCAGCATGTGAGGACCTGTCTCCTGTGAGGAGGCCACACACTCAAGCATGTTCTTGAATCCAGATATTCCACCTTGGAGATGTGTCTGAACCAGAATTCCGAAATTTGACCAATTGGATCAGCCTTCCCTGTGTGGAGGTGGAGACATTAGGAAGACTATAGGGAGTACAATGAAGGTTAAATCCCATATTACATATTGTGTATTTATAAAGACTGTTCTTTCACTAGCTGAGGAAAGTTCAGGGTGTTTCCCAAGTCCTTTAAATTTCTAACACATATAAAAAATTTTCCACAATATTTAGTCTCTATATAAATTTATTAAATCAATTAATATTTAATTTAATAGGGATATTTCCTTTGACTTGTGATCCACATGGTTTCCTTCAAGCAGTGGGCCCAATGTGCTACCTCAGGGCATCTCTCAGTGCATGCTTCATTTTGCATGTAGTAGTCTGAAGATGAATGGGATCAGGAGAGGTGTGACACGGCTCAGGAGAGAAGCACCTTTGTTGAGCAGCATGGACTGAGCCTCTAAATACAGATACAGAGAAAGATGGAGCTGCCACAGATGATGCTCACCACTGTAAGATGTGAGGTGCAAGTGGAAAATTCCCTCCTTTGGTTGACAGCTTGGACACCCTGGGAACAATGGTAAGGATGCAGGCATAGGAAACTGAGCTTCTAAAGCCAATAAAGAGAAGACAAAAGCCATCAGCTCAAGCAGGTGGGTGTACCCAAAAGAGAGCCATTTGTCATTAAAAAAGTAGTCAGTACCACTGGGGCTGCAGAGAGGTAGGCTAGTCATAAAAATGATGGAACAAAAGACCTACTGGAACCCAGCTAACTCAGAGGCCAACACTTGTTGGGAACAGATATAAGCATTCATCAGGTTTTCATAGCGAGCAGATGGAATATTACCAGGTAACAGTCCAAAGATGTGATGGCTAAGAGGAAGAGGAAGAAGTCATTGGTGCTTAGGGGAAGTAGGGATGGGATTAGAACTGGCAAATGAGATGTTGTGGTCTCCTGTGAGCATGACAACAAGCATTTTGGCAGCAAAACTGATAACAGCAACATCTCCAGGAATCATGTGTTCTACAAGAGTAAGTAGCTCTGTGTTCAGACTGTGGTCCATATAGCTGAGAACAATAATCAGGCTTTTCCAGTGTAGGTCACCATCAACCAGAAATTGCAGGGTGTGGCTACTGAGGAAGCCCAGAAGGATAATCTCTTAGCTGAGTTCAGTTTTCAGGGTTCACCTCTATCCATCTGTTGGGGAAATGAAACAGAACTTTGTAAATGGCCTATAGATGCCAATCATCATTTAATCAAGCAATAAAATTATATTATCTAACATTTCCTTATATTCTGATAATATAAAAATCTATATTTCTGACTGCAATTGGTTTATAAAGAGGGACAGGAAGCAGTATAATAACACGGGTGATGGAAAACACCAATTCCTCTCCTAGCTTCCTTTTTTTTTGAGATGGAGTCTTGCTATGTAGTTCATGCTGGTCTTGAACTTACTAGATAGCCAAAGCTAGCATTAAACTTACAGTGATCCTCCTGATTCAGTCTTCTGAGTGCTGGGGTTACAGGCATGTGCCACCATGGCTGGTTCCAGATCCTTAAAAGCAGGTTATACTGTTTTCATAGATAAGAAAAAAATGATTAAGGAAGTTTAATTAACTCTTCTCTGAAGCAGGTGACAGAGGTACAGTTTTATGCCAAGCCTCTCTGACACTCCAACATACATGATACTTCCATGTTTTACCTTAGGCAGAGAATCACATATAGAGGAATTCATAGAAGTAGGAAGATCAGAGAAGACCTCATGGAAAATTCAACATAAGAAAATTTCACATATATCAAGAACTCTTGTTTGACTATTTATGGCCTTAAGTGTCTGGTTGAACGTGAAATAACAACAAAAAAGCTTGGCTTTTAGTGTCTTTACAGAGTTATTTCATTAATCAGTGAGAAAGCAGTATGGGATTGGATTGCGCATAGCTCCAATTCTGTTATAAAGTGTTATTTTCCTTCTTACAGACTTCTGAAGATTACAAGAACTCACTCAAATGTACTAACCTTGCAAACTAAGCTCTCCTAAAATTCTAATGACATAAAATGGGGGAGAGATATGGTATCAAAGGAGATAGAATGTACCCACTTGCCTTTTCAGGTTTTACCTTAATTTGGAGATAATGTTGTTTGCCCTCTGAGTTTTTAGCATTTTGGAAAATTCATCTTCATATTTTGAAGGATTGGATTTTATTAAATATCTTGGTTCCAAGGTCCCTTTCTCATATCCAAATACTCAGAATCACATAGCTTCTGCCTATCAGAGAAAATTTTGGAAGATCTAAGACTAAAAATGAAAATTATCATTAAGTTACTTTGTTTAATTGCCAAATCATAAGATGTTGAGAGTGTGGACAAAGCTTAATCAGGATCATCTATTAGTTAAGACTACTAGTATTAAAGATAAGAAGCACAGATATTTTCTCAATTCTGTATGAAGCCACTTTAACAAAGATTATTTGTTAAGGTAAGGAACCCTGCTTCCATGGATGAAGATGAGAAGCATTAAAGGAATGTTTTATTGATATCATCTTTTGGTTGATATAAAATGCATATACTACAGTCTGTTATCCAGCCTTCCCTTAACAGATAATCTGAACAAACATAATTTCTCAAGTATTTTCAGTAGTTGACTACCTGCATCTTACATAAATCTAGACAATAATATTACCCCATGTTTAAGTTTGTCATTTAAAATTTTTTATTTTTATTAGTACATATTTGTAGTACATAATGATTACATTTATGTGGGGAGAGGGTCCATGTGCATAACATAATACATAACATAACGCATTTTAATTCTTTTTCTTATCCCTACATCTCTTGCTTCCCTTCCTATTTGCAAAAATATCTATCTCTGTATCCTATTATCTATCTTTTATTTTGCTCTCTATTTATATTTTGGATTTCTCATATAAAAGAAATCACGCAATTAAAATTTGTCATTTTGAACGTCAGAATAGTTTTGTTGGTTGGCTTCCTTAGTATCTACAATAACTTATGTAATGTCACACAGTTATAAGTTATGCTGTTGTTGGAAATGAGTTCTTGTTCTTAAGCATTTTGCACTAAAAATGTTTTGTGAAAGTGAAAGGAATTAGAACTATAAGGGACACACACATTTTCATTTGATCAATGTGACTTCATTTCCACAATTAGAGGCTATTATTATTATCTAATATATAACTGAGCAAACTTTATTCTACAGTTTGGATACAAAATGTCCCCCAAAGGCTCATTTGTTGAAGGCTTGATCCCTAATACAGAAGTATTCAGATGTGGGGCATTTGGAAGGTGATTAGATTGAGAGGGCTCTAGTTTTAGCAGTGAGTAATTACTGATGGCTGGAGGCTTTCATAATGGGACCTAGGTGAAGAGAGTGTGTCATGAGGAGATGCCCTTGGGGACTCTATCTTGTCCTTGCCCCATTCTCTCTCTCCCTCTTTCTCTATCTCCCCTCCCCCTTTCTGACTTCAATGATATGAAATTACCACAATCTTTCAACATGTTGTTTCTGCTTCACCACAAGCTTAAAAGTAAAAGACCTAGCCAAACATAGATTGAAATCTCTAAAGCTATGAGCTAAAATAAGCCCTTTCTCTTTTAAGCTGTTCTCATATATTTTGTCAGAATGATAAAAACCTGACCAGAATACTGGAGCACAGCAGGTTTAAAAACAAAATTTCAGAGACAGAGCGTCAGTTATCTGACTCTGGTGTCTGACTATGGCATTACTACATATGAGTATGAAACTTGGAACCTATGGGTTTGAAATACATTATAATGGCTTATGATAATAATACCTCCCCAAACTCCCAATTCTCCCAAAGCTGATACATGGGGCATAGTGTGGGATCAAAAGCTACACAGCTGAATTATTAAAAATGATAAAAGAGAAAATAAAAAATCAGATCAGTAGGTGCTCAGTGAGCTCAAAGCAGATATAGCTACACAAATAATGGGCATGACAAAATTATCAGTGGGTTTATAGAAGACACTAATAAAAAGCTAGCTGAGCTAACCAAATGATATAAAATATGAATGACAACCAGTTTAGCAAATAATAAGAGTCCATGAAGAAGGTCCAAACAAAATCCCAGGAGATTAAAAATTCTATTGAAAGTATGAACAGCAGAAGTGACCAATGAAAGGGCAGAGTATCAGAAGTAGAAGATAGGGCAAAGGGAAGCATATAGAGCTCCAAATAGCCACAATCAGAAAAAAATCTTTCCGTGACACATCATAGTCAAAATCCCATAAATCCAACAGAAGAAGAGAATCTTAAAAGCTGTTAGAGAAAATCAGTAAATTGTTTATAAATGTAAACTGATTAGAATTACAACAGATTTCTTAACACAAGCCTTTAAAGCCAGAAGAGCTTGGAATGAATGCTTCAAGCTCCGTCCATTGCATCCCACCACATCCCACCAAATCTAACCCAAATGGACATATCCTACACAATTATTTATCATAATTGATGGAGAAATAAGGTCTTTTACAAAGAGTCCATTAAGAAATTCATGACTACAAAACCAGCACTCCAAAAAGTTCTCAAGGATGTACCAGAAAAAAATAATGTAGCTAACAGTGCCAACCAGTCTAATAGAAAGAATACACTAGGCAGAGTCAGCAGTTAAGAAGGGAAGAAACAGGAAATCAGCAAACTGAAAATAATGCAATGAAAGGAATAAGTCAATATCTTTCAATAATGACTCTCAATGTGAATGGTCTCAATTTCCCAATCAAAAGACATTGATTGGCCAAATTAATCAAGAAAGAAAATCCAATAGTATGCTGTACACAAGAAACATTTCACCAAAAAAAAAGACTAAAAATAAAATGTGGAAAATAATATTCCATGCAACTGGAACCCCAAACAAGCAGGAGTAGCTGTTCTATATTCAAACAAAGTGATTTCAAGCTAAAATTGGCAGAAAAGGCAAAGATAGTTACTATGTATTGGTGAAGGGAATAATTCAACAGGAATAGATAAGAATTATAAACATATGTGCACCAAACACCACTGCACCCAACTTCATAAAATCAACAGTATTGGACATAAAAGAGTAGATAAACATCAGCACAATCATAGTGGGGGACCTCAATACCCCACTGTCACAAATAGCTAGACCAATTAAAGAAAAACAAGCAAATAAATATCAGAGTTGAACCATAGCTTTGAATAAATGAACTTAATAGGTATCTATAGACTGTTCAATCCAATATCAATAGAATACACACATTCTTCTCAGAACCACATGGGGCTTTCTCTAAAATAGACCACATATGAGCCAATAAAGAATGTTTAAATGCAAAAGAATTAAAATGATCCCATGCACATTATCAGATTGAAGGAGACCTCCTTAAGATGGTATTGAGCATGCTTTGATTATGTTCAATTGGCTTATTACAATTGGCTTATCCTTATGATTCAGAGCTGGTTTGAGGCTTAAGTGCACAGCTTAATGGCTGCAGCTCGGATGGAGAAAGAGAACTATGTGCCACTGGCCATGGCCAAGACCAACCCAGGTCAATGATAGCATGGCACCTCTACTAACTGATAGCATCTGTGGCTGAAGACTTCATGATTCTTGCACATTCTCTATAAAAAGTTAATATTAATCTATGGGAAAGAGCAAGTTCCCACTAACCTAAGATTCACATCTTGCAAGAATGCTTTGTTCTGTTCTTGGTAGGCCTCACTTGTGTCAGCACCTCTGATCATCATCCCACATATGTGACCATACACCCCCTTGCTGTTTTCTGTTCAATAAATACTGGCAAGTTCCAAAGTTTAGGGTCTCTACTAACTAGAAGCTCTGATTGCCCAGACCTCATTTCCTGTACTATTTATCTTTGTCTTCATTCTGTGCTGTGTACCTAATCAAGGATCAGGGGCTTCATTGGGGTCCCCAATAAGATCGCTTCACAATGACATTAGAAATCAATGGCAAAATAAACCACAGAAATTATGCAAACATATGGACACTAAAAATACTCTCTTAAATAATGAATGATTCACAGAAAAATTCAATAAAGAAATTAGACAGTTCCAAGATCAAAGAATAATGCCCATACAGTATACCAGAACCAATGGGACACAATGAAAGTAGTTCTTAGAGGGAAGTTTATAGCTGTCAATGCCCACATCAGAAAAACAGAGTGAGTCCAAATAAATAACTTAATGATGCACCTCAAAGTAAGCAAGAACAATGCAAATGTGAAAGTAGTATAAAGAGGGAAATTATTAAGATTATAGCAGAAATGAAAGAAATTGATACTAAATAATACAAGGAATCAATAAATTGAAGAGATATCAGCAATCTTACTTGAAAGAATAAACAAAATAGGAAAAAACTTGGCCAGTGTTCCCCCCAAAAGGAAAGAAAAGACCTAAGTCAATGCAATTAGAAGTGAAAAAGGTGAAATTACACTAGACATTGATGAAATCCAGAAGATTATTAGTAACTATTCTGAAAACTCATATTCCAGAAAATTGAAATTTTCAGAAGAAATGGATAAATACATATACATATGAATTATCAAAACTGAACCAAAGAGCCCAGTGCAGAGGAGACTTCCCAGCCACCATACCACTGTTCCTAGCACAGAGGAGGTGAGCCACATAGACACCAGCAGCACCCACCCCCACTCCCCCACCCATCAAAATGAGAAGACACATAAACAAGTCTCAAAACCAGACTTCCAGATCACCTACAGCAACCCCAAAGGAAAATGAAATGGAGCACTCTGATACTCAACCAACTGGACTCCCTGAATTGGCAAGAAAAGAGGATCTGAAAAAAATGAAATCAGAAATAATTTCTCAATAACAAAAGAGATTGTGCCCATAGTGCAAGACATGATTAATAAATCTAGAGAGGAGCTGAGGAACATGATGGAATCCCCAAATAGGAAACAAAG
>NW_004624880.1:1165230-1228831 GCF_000247695.1 Heterocephalus glaber | reverse complement strand
AAGAATCATACTACAGGGATATATGTGCACCCATGTTCATAGCAGCACAATTTGTAATAGCTAAAACTTGGAAGCAGCCCAATTGCCCATCAACTGGCGACTGGATAAAGAAAATGTGATTTTTTAAAAGAAAATGGAGTACTACTCAGCCATAAAAAATGAGAAACTAGGGACATTTATAGCTAAATGGATGCACATTGAAGCAATACTCTTAAGTGAAATAAATAGGACACACATGTGTGAATACCAAATTGTTTCTCTAATGTGAAAAACTGAAAGTGTAAATAAGGACTAAAAGGTATAATAGATAATGTGAAATAGGAAGAAAAGGGGCAAAAGGGACGGGGAAGTGGGAGCGGTAGGGGACAGGAAAGAAGGGAATGAAATTCATATGAGAAAATGAAAAATTGGAAACAAAGTCTTTGTAAATAGGGGTGGCAGGGTTGAAGGGAGGCCAGGGGAAGGGGGAAAAATAAGAACCAAGTGAGATTGTGTAAAGATGCAAATTCCCAGTGATGAATATCATTAAGTTGTATATCTAAAATGTCCCAATAAAATAAAATTAAAATAAAATGGGCAACTGAAATGAATAGCCACTTTTCAGAAGAAAATCAAATAGTCATAAATACATGAAAAAGATGTTGAACATTATTGCCTGTTAGAGAAATGTAAATTAAAACAACAGTTGGATTCCATCTTACTCTAGAAAGAAAAGCTATCTTCAAGAAATCAAGTAATAACAATGCCAATGAGATTCAAGGGCAAAATGAACCCTTCTACATTGTTGCTCAAAATGTAAACTAGTTCAACCACTGTGGAAATCAACATAGAGATTCCTCAAAAAACTAAAACCAGAAATTCCATTTGACCCCTCTATTCCACTTTTAAGTGTCTTCCCAAAAGAATAACAACATCATATTACAGTGATACATGTTTATAGCAGCACTATTCATAATAGCTAAATCTTAGAAGCAAACTATATTTCCATCAACAGATGAATATGTAAAGAAAATGTTGGATTTATACACAATGTGATATCACTATCATGAAAAAGGAAAAATTTGAGTCTAGGAAAGTGGATGCACCTTGAGACCATAAATCTAAGTGAAATAAATCAAGCACAGGAGGTTAAATATTGTATGGTTTCTCTTATATGAAAAGCATAAAGTATAAATAAACCCCAAAATAAAAGACACATAATAGTAAATAGAAATGGGAAGGGGAATCTGGAGATGGAAGAGATGGGAGGGAGGAAAAGGAGAGGAGAAGTAAAAAGACTCTATACGTATCTCTAATCATGTATATGTACCAATCCACAATGATGAATGTATTCATTATGTATCTCAAATATATACTGATAAAAATTACAGGTTAAAAAATAAAATAAAAAAGCCTGGAACCAAACTCTTCTTGCAGTGGGACTTGATATAAACTTGTGACCTAATCTGTTCTTGTATTACTTAAAGAAGAGTTCTTAACATTTCCACAGAATTTACATTTTAATGAAATCAGATGGTTTGCATTACTGCTGTAGCCCAAAGAATGTTCTGTGAATACATTTCAAGTTTGCCTCTTGGGAATGTTTGGTCTCCTAGTAATTTTGAGGAGCCCAGGAATAATAATTTGCACATATTTTAGTAATGGTTGCCTTTTAAGTAATCCTAAGTATAATTGGGGTATTTCTCAATTTTACTTTTTTCCCAATTATATCTTTATTTAGGCATTCACTTAATGTATATTCTACTTGGTTATCCACTAGCAAAATATTTTCAGAATTGCATATATAATTTTTACTGATATTTCCACTTTCTTTCTTTCTTTCTTTCTTTCTTTCTTTTTTTTTTTTTTGTAGTAACGCCACAGTTTACCAAACACCTAGGATAGTATCTTGGGGAATTTTTTGTATACTTTTATACACTTTGTGAGAAGTTCTTCTGGATCATCCCTTGTAACAACCCCTACATATCTTTGCTTCTTAGAATTACTCACAGCAGCCCTGATGATTCGAGAAAGATAATTCTGATTTAAGAAAGATAATTCTGATTTAAGAAAGATAATTCACTGGCTGTTGTAATTTCCTCCTAGAGCTCAATCTACTTCTATTTTTCTAACTCTAGTCATTCTTGCTATATTAATCTTTCTAAATCAGTACTGCTGTCATTTCTGTGCCAAAAACAAATAACAGTCTTGGGCCTCCTATCCTGAACAAAATCTTGATTTTGGCATTTGAGAGCTTACAGTACTGCACTGATCCAAATCTGACTTTGGTCTGAGTTTGTGCTGCCATCCTGTGGGGAGGGACTTTGGAACTCTCTGAGATCCCATGAAAGTTCTCTTTGTGACAGTCTTTCTCTGAGCTCATAACTCTGATTTGGAGGACTCATGTTTTTCCTGTCCTTCATTCTGATCTACAAATAACAGCACGTAATGTACATAAGCCTTTACTCATGAGTCAGGAGTTCTGAGTAGTATCCAGTAGAAGTTCCTGGAAAAATGGGAAGGAGATCTTCTTCCACTCAATCTTTTATCACAACACAAATATTTACTAACAATATATATGCCAGGTTTGGCTCTATGGTGCTGTAGACAGGGCCCTGAAGAAAAGGCACAATGTCTGGAACTTTTAGGAGTTTAGATTACAATGTATGTAGGTTCATGAATGCATGTTCATATATTGTGAGACAATAGGAGGAAGAAACATATACATAGTATTTCATAGGTGTTATAGGTACTTCATAGAGATAGACGCAAGACAGGTCACTTTTCTGCTTGGTAATGTGCCTCATTTGGCAGGAAACTGAGATGTGTGCAAAATAGTATAGTTCCAATAAGTCAATGTTATTATCATGAACTACACTGTAAATGCGGGGTGGGTAATTTCTTTTAGCTGTAAAGCCTGATCTCTGGAGAGAACACTGGGGAAATATAGGTTTTCCAAGTTTTAATCAGGTCCCTAGGATTTTAATACCTTACAAAACCTCTTGGGTCATATTAGCAGCTAGCAGTTTGGGCATGAGAGATTCTACTTGCCACCCCCAGGCTAGAGAGGAAACTGGGCAAAGCTACCATCAGAAGACATAATCTCTAATTCACAGCTTTTGAGAGCTTTGGGGACTGAGGGCTGTGTTCTGGCTCCCTAAGCCCCAAACTCACCCAAAAACCAAAACAATAACAATGGTAGAAGAGATCTCTTTTCTGATCTGTTCATTTAAAAAAGTTTTTCAGAACTATTTGCTCCTCCAGGAGAGCAAGTAAGAAGAGTTAATAAGGTCCTTCCCGAAGAGCCAATGCTGAAGGGTGAGTGTTAAACTGTATCTCTTCTGTTTTCTTCTTGCAAACTTCATCTTAGGGTCCAGTGAGCTCTTGAAATGCTTTGTCTCCTGTCTGTTGAGACTTCACTGACCCTGAGGTGGGACAGGGGACTATCAAGACAGAAGTGGAGCAGAGATGCTGCAGAGCCAAGGGTGTTCCTTGGCTTTTGAATCTTATCCCCATAGAAATTGCCTTCTATGTGCTTTTTTATATTCATGTTTATATATTCTTTTAAAATGGAAAAAAATAAAGGCAAAAAGAAAGGTTTGGCTTGAGCTCATTCTCCCCACTCAGGGTCTCAATTTCATTACAGTGTGGTTTGGTAGAGGTAGAGAGAGCTGGAATCTCCTTTTAATGTTATTATGTTACTATTTCAGCCACAAGACACATACCTGGAAAGAATGGCCTCAGCCAATGGCTCTTCAGTGACCGAGTTTATCCTGCTGGGTTTAACACAACAGTCAGAGCTCCAGCTTCCTCTCTTCTTTCTCTTCTTGGGAATCTATGTTGTCTCCATGCTGGGAAACCTGGGCTTGATTGTTCTGATTTATCTCAATTCTCACTTGCACACGCCCATGTACTACTTTCTCTTCAACCTTTCCTTCACTGACCTCTGTTACTCCTCTGTCATAACCCCCAAAATGATGTCGAGTTTTGTGAAACAGAACATTATTTCTTATGCTGAGTGCATGGCTCAGCTCTTTTTCTTTGCTTTCTTTGTTATTAATGAGTGCTGTATTTTGACATCAATGGCCTATGACAGATATGTGGCGATCTGTAAGCCCCTGCTTTACAGAATCACCATGTCCTATCAAGTCTGCCTCATGTTGATGGTGGGTGGGTATGTGATAGGGTTTACAGGTGCCATGGCCCACACAGGGTGCATGCTGAGACTCAACTTCTGTGATAGGAATGTCATCAACCATTACATGTGTGACATACCTCCTCTCTTGCATCTCTCCTGCACAAGTACCACTATCAGTGAGCTGGTGGTTTTCATTGTGGTGGGTGTCAGTATAATAGTTCCTAGTTTCACCATCTTTATTTCTTATACCTTGATCCTTTTCAACATACTTCAAATCCATTCTACAAAAGGCAGGTCCAAAGCGTTTAGTACTTGCAGCTCTCACTTAATGGCTGTTTCTCTTTTCTTTGGATCCTCAGCATTCAT
This sequence comes from Heterocephalus glaber, assembly GCF_000247695.1. Next base: position 1,224,348 of record NW_004624880.1, on the reverse strand, counting down.
ATATTTTAAATCTTCTCCTGCTGGGTCTGGGGATGAAGATAAAGTATCCACAGTTTTTTATACCATTGTAGGGCCAGTGATGAACCCTTTCATCTACAGTTTGAGGAACAAAGATGTTCAAGTTGCACTGCATAAGACTTTGAAGAAAAGGATGCTCCCCTAAGTATAGTGGTAACTCAGCTCATGAGCTTAATTCTTTCCATGATTCTGGTCACAAACTGAATTGGATGAGAACCAAATCAAATTCAATGGTTAGTTTCAATGCTGACCTTGTGGGGAAATTTGAATTAAGTTTGTGAACCAAGGTCCTACTGTAGAAGTCATACTGGTTACAGATGACAAATCCTAGTAAAGCACATGATATGTAAAGCTATGAAGGCTGGGGATTTAGCTCAGTGGTGCCATCACCTATCACCTTCCTCACAAGCACAGGGTCCCAAGTTTGATCCCCGGTCCAAAAAAAAAGCAAACCCATGAAGAGAAGAGTAAGAAATTATGGTAAAGTGAAAATGACTCAAATAATAGGGGAAATTGAGTAATTATATAAATAATTTCACAACTATAGACAGCATAAGAGAGAGGATGACCAGCCCTTCATTGTTTTAGAGACAGTAGAAGAATATTTCAGCCTGTCATTCTGCAGCTACATTCAGATATTATAAAGTTTTCAGAAGAAACAGCTGCATGATAATAAATCCATAAATGGTAAGGTTATGAAAATTTTAGCTCAAACATAGAATTCCTGTGAAGCTGTCATAGAGACATTGATTTTGGTGCATTTAGAGTCAATCATTTACATATTTATTTACTAAATCACTGTTGAGCATTGTTGGGGATCTTGTTTTGGGAGATTCCTTTGTTTCCTAAAAGAGGAGAAGCATGGAGGGATGCTCTTCTCATTCAGGTCTCTGGTCCATCTCACTTTATTCTCAAGGGAATGTTGAAAAGGGAAGGTGTGGGCCAGGGATTTAGCTCAGTGGTTCCACCGCCTGCCTTGAAAGCACAAGGTCCTGAGTTAGATCCCTGGTACCAAAAAAAAAGAAAGAAAAAGAAAAGGGAAAGTGAATATTTTCTTCTAGTCCTAGTCCCTAAGGACAAGAAAGTGAAAAAACATTTAGAGCAGCCAGGATAAAGAAATCTTACATTGAATTTTATCTCTTGGACTTCAGAGCAGGAATGTGGGTATGAGGATGTGCTATGGCTTCACTAAAAATTTTACTAAAAATGTTTACCAATTATTAGTTGATGGATTCTTGTCCTTTCTTCAAGCAGGCTTTATAATATCATTAGGGTTCTGCATTTCTCCTTTGTTATTTCCATTCTTCCGTTTGCCTCAGAGGTTACATGTTATAAGTGATACATTTATTTAATCAACAAATTTAAACTGAGCCTTTATCCTGTACCAGCTTCTGTTTCTAAAAATCAAATATATAGTGAGTGGTGGAGACAGTAAATACCTGATTTCTGTTAGAGTTAATTGTCTATAACATGGTGGAGATGGGGCACAAATGGGCAGGTAAAAGAGACAGGTGATGAGCAAAGAAACAAAGATAGATATGAATATATTAGAAAAGTGCTATTCAGACTTAGGTTAAGGTGATGATATTAAGAATAATTGTGCACATCGGTTAGAAAAGATGGTCAGGAAGGGGTTTTTGGAGGAGGTAGTATGTGAGCTGCAGTCTCACTGAAGAGAAAGAAGCCACTTGTAGAGCATTCCAGGAAGAAGGAAGAGTTGAGGCAGCATCTCAGAGGCAGGGACAATCTCTAAGAATATGATGGATGAAAAACAGGTCATTAGAGCTGTCATGCAGTGGAAGAGGGATATTAGAAAATGTCTGCGGTATGTAGGAAAATAATTAAGAGATGAGATTGGAGGATCAGGGCTTTATAATCCTTGGAAAAGAGTGAAGGTTATTATAAGCACAGTATAAATCCACATGTTATCAATCACACCTTCAATTTCTTCCCCTGTTTGTGACAGAATCTCACTATATTACCCCAGCTGTCCATGAACTTCTGGGCTTAAGTGATCCTCTTGGCACAGCTCTCCATGTAGCTCTTCCTTTCTTATCTGACGCCATATTTATGGTTCTTTATTATGTTAAAGGTTTTGATTGAAATCCACAAACTAGTGTACCTTAAATAACAACAAATTACCATCACCTGCAGGAAAAATGTTTCTTTTGCTAATTTTGTATGCCTGAGAAGTGAGTCAGAGTCAGATGTCAGCTAAAACAGGAGCATGAGTTCTGAGGAAGTGCACTTGCTTTTGCCTTTCCACACTCTCTGTACAAATGTTCCAGTGTGAAAAGAGCCCTGGATTTGGAACCATGTGATCTAGCTTTTGTCCAAAATTTTGCAATTTTTATGTTCTACATTCTCTCAGATTTAGTGTCTTTACAAATAATATATCAAAGTGTTGTGGTATAGACAAAATGAAATGACATATATTTGAAAAATGCTGTCTAAATTTAGTGTTTTAAAAATCATGTTCCAGGAAGTCTAAGGCATGCATTTTTTTTCATGTAACTCTTCTGAAATCAGCATCCACTTTATGCACAGTGACATTTCACTATTCTTGGTCCGCTGGCAGTTCCCACTTCTTGTCGTTGCTGTGCCTGCACAATGTTATTCATGTTGTCACTGTAACTGAATCAGATTTGCTCATGAACATATTTATAGTTAATTGCCATTAAAATTATTTAGATTTTAAAATATAATGCAAAAATTTAATCCTATAATTTTTATAACTCCAATTACAGTTATACATTACTAAAATAAAAGCTATCACATGTACAAACAGATATGGAAATGAATAGTAGGCATAAATTTGGAAATAACTGAGCAAACATACTTCATTTGTGGGTTGACTACAGTTTCATCTTTATCTATATATCTGCTTATCTATTGCAAAACAACCCCAAAGAAGTCACAAAAATCAAGATATGCACAAGCTGGTGAAGCTGGATTATATTTCAATACTGAGACATATAATAAACAATGACATAAAATAGAAATTCAAAATGGCAAGTGGTCATCATGTCATCCTATGGTTGGCTGCTTTTTTTTTTCTTTCTTAGAGGTACAAAACATAACGTCCTCTCTTAGAAACAATGACACCAGAGTTTCCATGAAGTTCAGTGTTATCTTCATCCTTTTTGGTTAACAATAATTGTTATGGAGTAGATTACACATGTTGAGCCCTTAAAACCAAGTACTTCAGCAGGTGACCTCAAATTGGAGATAGGACTTCAGAGAGGTGACTAAGTTAAAATGAGGCCTTTAGAATGGGCATTAATTCAATGTGACATATGTCTTAAGAAGAGGAAACAAAGATACAGAGAGATACCAGTGTGTGCACAGAAGGAAACCATATGACAACACAACAGGAGGGGAGCCAGCTCCAAGCCAAAGAACTAGGACTCAAAGGAAACTAAATAGCCAATACTTTGATGTTGTATTTCCTGCCTCCAAAAGTTAAAAAAAACAAATTTCTGTTCTTTAAGCATTCCAATCTATGGTATTTTTGTATGGTAACTCTAACATGCAAATAGTGAGCAAAACAAAACAAACAGAAAAAAAAGCAAATATAAAAAAAATCCCCAAATTTTAATTAAAGAGAATTTTTGAGGAGTAAAATCTTTTCCTTTTGAGGAGAAATTATTACATTGTAGGATTAAACCAATAAAGAAAGTCTCCAAATCCCTTAAAATAAAAGAATTCTGAAGGTGTTTACTTGAAGTTTTTAATCTATTAACATTTTTTATTTATCAAAGAGGTAAAGAATTTACCTCTCTCATTCTATGTAAATATTTTGAATGTTTCAAAGTTGTTATAAGTATTAAGCTGGCAATAAATGAATGGACACTGAAATTAAAACAATTTCATTTAGAATCACCCAAAACATTTCAGTACATAGGTGTAATTTTACCTTTTTTTTTGGTACCAGGGATCGAACGCAGTACCTTGCACTTGCAAGGCAGGCAAGGTGCCACTGAGCTAAATCCCCGGCCCCATAGGTATAATTTTAACAAACATAAGCAGGGCTAGTATTCTGAAAATAATATAATAGTTTTGAAAGTTATACAAGATGTTCTAAATAAATAGTGATATATATATATGTATAATTTTAATGGATTTGAAGACTAAATATTGTGAATATTAGTTTTCCTCAAATTAATACACAGAATAAAAGAAATTTCTAGCAAAATCTCAGCAAGGTTTTATTTTGTAAATATAAAGTTTTTTTATACAGTATTTTATGTAGAAATGCAAAAAAATTAGAATATCAGGAACATTTTCAGAAGAATGGAAAAATATCACTCTAGCTGATTTCAAAAGTTACAGAGTTACAAAAAACAAGACAATGTTATATAAATGGAGGGGTAGACACATTGCTCAGTGGAAGAAAATAGGAAACCCTAAACTACACCATAGAAATATGCCCAAGTGAGTTTTGAAAAAGGTACAAAAATATTTAATAGGGTAAATAATTTTTCAATAAATGATGCTAGAGAAATTGTACATCTGCAGCCAAAAGATTAAATTTATTCTTTTTCATACCTTATAAAAATATAATATTACATAAAAATGGATTACAGTCAAATGTACAGCCTTAACTATAAAACTTTTAGAAGAAATAGGACAAAAATTGTAGGATATAGGGCTAGTTAAAGGGCTTTAGATGTGACAGCAAAAGCATAATACAGAAAAGAAAAAAAAAACCTCATAAACTAGACTTTATCAAGAATTTAAAAAATTGCTGTAAAACTCTTCTTTAAAGGATGAAAATACAAGCCACAGACTGGAAGAAATTATTTGTGAGTAATATTTTCAATAAAGGACTTCCTAGAATGTATCTAGAATGTAAAAAAAAAACCTCTTAAAACTTTTTAAGGGCTGGGTATCTAGCTCAGTGGCACCACGCCTGCCTCACAAGTTCAGGGTGCTGAGTTCAATCCCCAGTACCAATAAAAACAAAAAACCAAAAACCTTTAGTTTTAAAATAACCAAATAGTCCTATTAGAAAATGGAGAAAGGACATGAAGAGATGATTCACTGAAGAAGATATATACCTGGAAACCAATATTGAAGAAAATCCTGAATGTGGAAAAAAGTTTAATATCATTAGTCATTAGAGAAATAAAAATGAAAACCACAATGAGTTATCCTCCATAGCTACCTGAATGGCTAAAATAAAATGTAGTAACAACATTAATGCTAGTATAGATGTAGAAAGCTGGATCTTTCATATATTGCTTGAGGGAATGTAAAATGATCCCATGGGTACTCTGCAAGATAGCTTGACAGTTTCTTAAAATACCAAATTTGCAACTACTATTCAACACAGCAATTATAGTCCTAGATATTAATCCAAGTGTGAATGGCTAAAAAATGTATTGTATTTCCATATCATATTATACTACTCAATGACAACAAACAACAAAATAACCTATGTAACAGTCAGGATAAATATTTAGAGAATTATATTTGGTGAAAAAAGTCAACATCAAAAGGTTGTATACATATAAGCCTATCTAAATAACATTCCAAAAGTGATAAAATTATGGCAGTGACAAACAGATTAGTAGATGAAAAACATGAACATGGAGGTAGGATTGGGAGAGAAGTAGATGTGGATATAAATGGGCAAGGGTAGGAATCTAGTGTGATATTGTTTTGCAAACTGTTACTATTGGGAAAAACTGGGTAAAATGTGTGCAGGATCTCTATTATCTCTTCATGAATATACAATTACATAAAAACTTTATTAAAAATAGTAGACAAAAACTACATAATTCTACCAGTGTGTGCCTATTTAAAATAGTTGATTAAATAAGTGAACCTATGTTAGCCTACATTTGTTTTTTTCAAAATATTTTTTAAGTTTTGAAAAGTAGAGCCAAAGAGAAATTACTTAACTAAAGTTTACAATAAATGAAATTTAAAACTCATTGATTGGACTTAAAAGTAAATTGGAGACAACAGAGTAAGGAAATTGTGAACTCAAAGATGAATAAAGAGAAATTATACAATTGGGACAATAGACAAAATAGACTGAATAAAAGTAAACAGAGCCTGAGAGATCTGTGCGACAGGATAAAATATCAAATATCTTTGTCTTTGGAATCACAGAAAACACAGAGGGGAATGTAAGGTTAAAAACTAATATTCAAACTTATAGTAGCTGAAAATTTGTCAAATTTGATGAAAGTTATAAACCTACACATTCAAAATCTTTGCAAACTTAAACAAATGAACTCAATCTTGTGCTATCACTAATCATAGTCAAACTTTATAACCCTAATAACAAAAACAAAATATAAAAAAAACTCAATGTAGGTGGCTAGAAATATCAAACAGCTTATTGAGACACAAGAATTAGGATGGCAGTAGATTACTCATTTGAAATAACGACGGCCAGAATAAAATGGCTCAGTATTTTTCAGTGCTGAAAGGAAAGGTCTACTAACCTTGAATTCTTTATCCATGGATATAACCTGCAGTAGGAAGGGAAAAATGAAAACATTCTCAGACAAAAGAGATTTAAATAAGTTGGCATAAGAATATCTACCCTTGTAGAATGGTTAAAAGAAGTACACCCAAACAAAAGGCAACTAGAACAGAAGGAGGCTTGGACTTCCAGGAAGGAAGAACATCAGAATGAGTAAAAATAGACATAAATTTAATAAAATTTCCATAGGAAGGCAAGAAAATGGAAATAGAAGAACAAGAAGGAGAGAAACAAATACAGCACTGGTAGAAACAATGAAATGATGGAATTAGCTCTAAAACATCAATAAACAGTCTAGATATATTAAGTTAAAAAGCCAATAAAAGGCAGAGATGACCAAAATGCATTTTAAAATGACTCAATTATATACTATCTTCAAGAAATTCACTTCAAATGTAGCAATATAGGTGTTATGGTTTGGGTCTAGACATCCTTCCAAAGCCTGCTGTGGTCATAGGTTTGATCTAGAGTATGTGAAACTGGAATTGATTCTGCTCTGCCATGCCTGTTTGTCATCCCTGCCTTGGAGTTGGCTGATTATGGACTGAAACTGTTCCAGAAATCTCAGAAAGAAATACACGGAGACACAGAATTCAGGTAAAATAATAAGATTTCTATTTGCACTCTGGCAGGACCACCAGAAACTGGTCTGGTTAATATCCAGGCACCGCTTTGTTCAGTGTTTCCCTTTTTATATCCTTTTTAGCCATTATCTCATCCCTAATGGTCTTTGATGTGTAAATACAATTCCAGTTCCCATTTACAAGTCACAGACACAAGATAGGCACATATACATTGTAAATTCACCCAGCCTTTGCAACTTTGTTAGGTTAATGAAGTTACTGGTTAGAGAGTCAGATAACCCAACACCTTAAACAAGAGTTATGGAAAAAGCAAATCTTAAAGGAACACATTACTTATTTTGCTTCTCAACTACCTTAATATTCAATCTACTAAGTTATCTATAACTTTTACATATCATTCCTCCCTCTGTTTACTTTGGGATAATTCTTCTATCCATTATAAGTTCTATCCAGTTTATCTACATTTCTTAATACTAGCATTTGGTAGTGTTGAGCTGCAGCGATGCACTGCTGTATAAATTTTGAAATCCATTGGATGACACATGACCAAACATTAGTATTAATATTATAACAAGAAGAGGTCTCAGAAGAGGTCCTATCCAAGTTTTTCCACCCTGCCCAAGTAAAATTAATCCCATAGGATGGCTCTCCTATACCAAATTCCTCATCAAGAGCTTTGATCTGATCTTTCAGTTTGTCTAGTGATTATTGTACTACACCAGATTTATTAATGTAATAATACTCTTCACCAAGAAATAAGCAAGTCCCTCCTTTCTGGACTGTGAGCAAATCAAGAGCATGCCTATTCTCTAATATGACATTGGCCAGTGAATCTAGTTGGGCTTCTAAAGCCTGAAGTGCATCTCAAATTTCCTCAATATCTTTTCTAATTTCTTGTCCTGATGAAATATATTACTCCTTGTAGCCAAATAGGATCCCATGGGGCTGGCATATACATAGATATAGGATTACATTGACCTTGTTTACAACTGTCACAATTACCAGTGGCTCATCCAACAAGGGACCCATTGATCCAAACTTGTGTTTTCTTTTTGCAATATAATTTCTCATTAGAATAGCCCGCACATCCAGAAGTTACCCCAGGTCCCCCATAATATTCTTTTGGGCAGGCATCAAAGAATATTGTAAATGGATAGCCTTTCTGTTCCCATTTTACCATTTTAAAAGTCACACATTGTTCATCAAACTTTTCATTACTAGGCCTTAACACTCGCAGTTCAAAAACAAAGAAACTTAAAGCAGTGGTGATCTGCCACAACACAATAATCCATGTCGTCCTTGTTGGTGCTTCCATTCTTCAGCTGTGCATTGACTCACCAGCCTCTGGGGTGGTGAGAGCAGGGCTTTGAGTGCATTGTCTTTCTTGGCTTTTAGCATCAGCTTTATTGTTACCTTGTGTAATGAAGTCTTTGCCTTTCTGATGTCCTGAACAATGTATTACTGTGACTTTGCTGGGTTCCCACACTGCCTCTAGCAACTGTATAATTTCCTGTTTATTTTTAAGTAGCTTCCCTTCTGCCGTGAGAAGAACTTGCTCAGTAAATCATGCCATGGATGTGTAATGTAGAAAACACATAGCAAAAGCCCGTATATATATTTACCTTTTTACCCTTTGCCCATCAGAGTGCCTGTATGAGTGCCCAGAGCTCAGCATGCTGTGCTGACTAGGAAGGGGCCCTGGCTACGATCACCTCATCCTTCATGGTTAATGGATATCCAGCATGTTGAACCCCATCTTCGGTGAAGCTGCTCCCATCTGTGAACAGAACAAGATCAGCATTGGACAAGGGTGTCATTTGTAGGTCAGGGTGGCTGGAAAAGAGCTCATTGGTGAAACTCAAGCAGCCATGATCTAGAGGGCATTTCTCCATGGGTGAGAAGGTAGCAGGATTTAAAGCTTTTGCAGGAATAAACCATAAGCAGGGGTTCTCACAGAGAAGGACTTGGTACTGAGTAACAAGATTATTTGAGAGCCATTGATGCCCTCTTGTGTTCAACAGTTCCAAGACTACATGTGGAACCTGCACAGTCAGTTTCTGACCTAGAGTTAGCTTGTCTGCTTCTTGGATTAATAAAACTGAGGCCACCAAGGCCCAGAGGCAAGGAGGCCACCCTTTTGCTCCTGGATCTAAATTTTTAGACAAGTATGCCACTGGTTGGTTCCATGGGCCTACTTCTTGGTTTAATACTCCAATGGCCACATGGTTCTTCTCAGTCACATAAAGAACAATAGGCTGCTTTAGCTCTGGTATGCCTAAAGCAGAGGTGGCTGCTGAGGTCAGCTTTAGTCTCTTAAAAGCTTTTTTTTTTCTCCATAGCCCAAAGTAAATGATTTTTTTTCTTTTCCCTTTAGAGCTTCATAAAGAGGTTTAGTGATCTCTGCAAAACCAGGAATCTAAATTCTACAGAAGCCTGTTGCCCTGAGAAACTCCCTCAGCTCTCTCTTATCTTGTTCATCTTCCCTCTTTGCCCATTCCTTCTCTCTTGCTCTCTATTCACATACACTTTCCTAGCCAATTGTAGCAATTGTGTTATATTCATACCCTCCTAAGTTTTTTGCTTTTGAATTTTCCCTCTAATATCTTGAGCTGACTAGGTCACAAAGTTGTACTGATTAATTACCTGATGGTTATCAGGAGCAGCAGGATCAAAAGGTGTATGCATTCTGTAAACTTTAAGGAGCTACTCATAAAATCTCTCAGGGCTCTCATCAGGCTCCTGCCATGTTTCTAGCACTTTAATCATATTTGTAGGCCTTTTACTCACAGCTCATATCCCTGCCAGGAGGACCGTCTGATAATTGCTTAAGCTGCCCTGGCCTCCTGGGGGTGTTGGAGTTCCAACTAGGCCGCTCATTCACTGGAAATTGCTGTTCATGTCAAGGGTCTGGATTTTGTGTGCCTGACAGCATTCTAGGAGCATTGATCTTTTTAATTTCTCCTAAAACTTTCTGCATTTCTTTAGAGGTTAACAAAGTTTTACAAAGTTCTTTACAGTCCTCCCAATTAGGACAATGAGTAGCAAAAATGGAATCAAATAATTGAAGCATTTTGGAGAAGTGTTGGCAGAGAATAAATGACTTTCCTTTTCTCTGGACCTAGACTCCTTTGTCCTTCTTTAAGTCAAATCTCAAATACTACACCTTGGTCTGACATATTTGCACCTTTTCCCAACAGTCTTTTTTGCTAACTCACTATAAAGGAGGATGTCATATTATAACCTGTTGGGTCTTAAACCCTTTGAAGATGACCAAAGTACACATATTATAGTAACATATTTAGAATTTAACCCTTTGATGACAACCAATGTAAACATATTTAAACTTTTCATAACAAACTTGAAACCAACAAACAAACATACATATTTTTTGATAAATCACACATCTTGACATACCTAGGCCTTCTGGTCTTGTATATTTCTTTTTATCTTTTTAACAAGACAAACATAGAAAATTTTTATATCAAAATTGTATCTCTTTTACATATAGCTTTTTAATATTTTTTATCTCACTATAGACCTTTTATCACAAACTTGTCTTTAGCTGTTAAAATTTTAAAGTGTCCTTTTTTGTTCTCAGATTGTTACACTTTAAATTTGATTGGCTGACAATAGAATGGTAGTAACCTTGAGGTTTTTTTTAATCAACAAAGTACAGAAAAGACCAAGTTAATCCTATAATTACAATTGAAGAATTTGCAATGTACAAGAAATACTTTAAGCACCCCAATTAAACATCAACTCAAACTGAAACACAGATACACTTATCAATTAGTTAAAATTGGTAACCCTTGTAAAATTTCTTACTTTCTCTGGCTTTGTTTTATGTCCTTCAGAGCTTTTTAAGCTGTTTTTAATCCATACTTAGTTTCTCTTTAAAATTTGAGTGTAAGCCCTATTCAATCTTCTCTGAATCTGACCACAGCATGCACCCTCTGGTGCTCTGAAGCCAAGCAGTTCTCATGCTTTTGCCCCACCTCCTCCAAACCTGTGAATTTAGCAACTCAAAAGGAGGGGAAAGTCTAAATTCTCTCAGTCTGGATCTGCAGTCTGATCTCAGTCTGGTTTTTTTCAGCATTGTCCCCTTTCTGACAGAGGACCAGGATATTGCTTTTTGCTTCCAGGGTGCACATACAAAGCCAAGGAGGCTTTCTGTGGCACAATTTGAGCCATAAATCAATATAGGGAAATTGATCTGGATGTTCCCATCCAGGGGTGGTGACTGTTGGCCAGACAGACCAGACGAGACCCTCATCTAGGGATCTCTTAGTTGGCCAAGCTAGGAAAAGACTCACAAAAGACTCTAAGTTTTGGGGTTTCATCTTAATGCCGTAATTTCCAGTAAAACATTTCTTAAAATTCTTAAGCATGCATTTCAAAACAGTAGGATGAAATGTTTCTATCCCCACGATCAGCCGATCAGAGTGTTGGTGTGTGTAGGGGTATCCTTGTATGGAGACACAAGACAAACAAAGGTGGGGGAATCACTCGCTCACCTGCCTGGCTGCAGGCCTGTTGGCCACTTTAAGGTCCATTCAGGCTAAGGTGGGCTTTTGTCTCACCATTGTGTCTTTGTTATATGCAACTGCACACAAATTCTGTGACTTGGGGAGGACTTTTTAAGCACATGTGGTTCCTCCCTCTGTCTTGTTCCACAGCTTGTTCCATACACTCTCCTATCCAGAACTCTTTCACTCACATTTATTCAGAAGTTACCATATTCCTTTCTGGTGACCCCTTATCCATAACCAAAACAAATGAAAGAAGCTACCTCCCCAAATGACAAAGCACAAGGGGTGGTCAGGCCCCTGCACTGTATTTGCCCAAAGTTCCAAAATACAAATTCACAAACCAAAACCCAAAGTTAATGACTAGGGGGTTTCCTGGGATTTCTCACCCAGCAAAGGAAAGAGACAGATGAGACACCAAGAGCAGCAGCCCTCCCGTCATCTTCTGTCTTGGGCTCGGGTGATCCTCAGCCAGTGAGTGGGTCTCCATGTCCTGTTGGGGAGCCTAGGAAATTAGTCCCAGGGGTGCACCTTTCCTCTGGAGAAGATGAAGATCCACTCCCTCCAGTGGGGTTCTATACCCAAAAGGGCTATTTCATTCCTGATTCCTGGTCAGGGAACCAATTGTTCTAGAAATCTCAGAAAGAAATACACAGAAACACAGAATTTGGGTAAAATAATAAAATTTCTACTTGCAAGCTGGCAGGACCACCAGAAACCGGTCTGGTTAACATGGGCGTGCCCCTTTGTTCAGTGTTTCCCTTTTTATATCCTTTTTAGCCATTATCTCATCCCTAGTGGTCTTTGACCTGTAAATACAATTCCAGTTCCTATTTACAAGTCACAGACACAAGATAGGTACCTATACATTGTAAATTCACCCAGCCATTGCAACTTTGTTAGGTTAATGAAGTTACTGGTTAAAGAGTCAGATAACCCATCACCCTAAACAACAAGAGTTATGGGAAAAGCAAATCTTAAAGGAACACATTACTTATTTTGTTTCTCAACTTCCTTAATAGTCAATCTACTAAGTTATCTAAAACTTTTCTCTATCAAAACCTCTAGAGCTGTATGCCAAATAAACCCCTTCCCTTTTAACTTTGGGTATCTGGTATTTTGTCTCAGCAATGAGAAAAGTAACTGACACAATAGGTAAGTTCAAAATTATTTAATGAAAGTCTTATATTGTCTTTGTAGCTTTACTTTTCATTTTCTTTTTTTTTTTTTTGGTACTGGAGATCGAACTCTGGTCCTTGTGCTTGCGAGGCAAGTGGCAGAACCACTGAGCTAAATCCCTGGCCCCTACTTTTCATTTTCTTAACTGTGTTTTACAACTTCATATTAAGGAAAAAAATTACCAAATCAGAAAATAAACACTACATTTAAAAAGACATTTAATCAAAGAAGATATACAAAAGGCTAAACGCATATGAAAAGATTCTAAATATAATTATTCATTATGAATTTGCAAATTAAAATCAAAATGTGATACCACTACAGACCCACTAGAATGGTATAATTAAAAAGCTAGACAATACCAAGTTTTGTTGAAGATGTAGAAGACTAGAACTTTTGGAAATTGCTGGTGAAAAACACACAATAATAAAGTCTCTTTTGAAAATGACTTGGCAGTTTCATAAAGAGCTAAGTGAGACCCTGTATCAAAAAAAATGGAAAAGGGATGTAGGTCAGTGTATCCTGGGTTCAATCCCCAGTACCACAAAAAATAAATTAACACATCAATAACCCATACCATCATATAGGAAAATCAATTCAAAATTGATCATAGATCTACATGTGACACCTAAAGACGTAAAGCTTAGAGAAGAAGGCAAAAGAGAAATACTTTGGGGCCTTGGCATTAGGAAAATGCTTAAATATGACACCAAAAGCACAATCCACAGTAAAATACTGAGACATCAGAATTCATCCAAATTTATTTTTAGTTATTTATAAAACACTGTAAAGAGAATGCAAAGGCCCAGATTAGGAGCAAATAACTATACATAGTATATCTGATGTAATTTGTATTCAGACTAACAAAATTTTGAAACTCAACAATGAAAAATTTTTAAAAATTTGCAGACTTGGACAGTTGTTCCACCAAAAAGTTATATTGATGACATGTAACATATGAACAACATTCCACAGAATTAGTCATCAAGGAAATGTGAATTAAAATTATAGAGAAATTCATGATACATTGTATTAGTCACTTTCCCCTTACTGAAATAAAATACCCAACAGCAGCAAATTAAAGGAGGAGAGGTTTATTTTGGCTCACATTTTTACAGGGTTCAGTCCATGGTTAGCTAGCTGGTATCATAGTGGAAATGGCATGGTAGAAAGGCATGGCAGAGTATAGCTCCTCAATCCATGGGAGTCAGAAGGGGAGAAAAGAGACAGGGGGAGAGGGAGAGGGAGAAGGAGAGGGAGAGAGAGAGGAAGAAGAAGGAGAAGAGGAGGAGGAGGAGGAGGAAGAGGAGGAGGAAGAGGAGGCGGGGAGAGGAGGAGAGAAGAGGGAGAGAGAGGATCCAGAAATAAAACAATAAACACACTCTTCCAGGTCACACCCTATTGACCTACCTCCATCAGGACCCACCCATTCACAGCACATTCAGCCATGGACTCACCATTGGCTTAATCCACTAATGAATATACCACTCCCATGATCCAATCATCTTTCAAAAGTCTCACCTCTGAACACATACTTTTGAGGGACATTTTGATCTAAATCATAACATACACCTATTAGGATGTCTACAACTATAAAGACTGACCACAGTCATATTTTTAAATGAATGAGCATGGTTGCAGAGAAGCTGGGTCTTTCATGTTTGTAGTGTAAAATTGTAAATATTTTGGTAAACATTTAAAAGGATTGCAAGAAAGAGTTAAACATGCATATACCATATGACCCAGCTATTCTACTGCTGTATATTTATACAAGAAAAAGGAATCTATATTATACAAAACTTTATGCATTAATGTTCACAGAAGATTTATTTGCAAAAGCAAAAAAGCACGGCAATGGAAAGCATTGAAGTATATTCATATAATTGAATATACCTACCAAAAAGAAACAATCATTTAAATTCTTCTAATTATGAATATTTCACATTTTAAAATTGTTTCAAAATTATTGGATGATCTGTTCTGTGTTTTCCCTTCTTTTCAATTAGAGTTTGGGAAGTTTGTGAACTTATCATCAAGCTCATTGATTCTTTTTTAAAATTAATTTTATTGGTACATTTTAGGCATAAAATATAATGGCATTTATCACTGGAAATTTGTACCTGTACATAATCTATCTTGGTTCTTATTTTTTCCCCATTCTCCTACCCTCACACTCATTGATTATTCCTGAGCTGTGTGGATCAAAGAGTACTTTGGAGGAATTCTTTAAAAAATTTATTGAGCTACTATTGACATCCAAAAAGCTATACATATTTAATATATACACTGTGATTAGTTTGGATGTAAGTATCCACCTGTGTAACCATCACTACCTTTTATAGTTTATATTATAAACAACCATTGCCTCCAAAAGCTTCTTCTGCCTTAATTTTTATAAGAGCACTTAAGATCTTAGCAAATTTTTAAGTACAATAGATCACTAGGACACCTTGATAACTGAAACTGTAAACATTGACTAATACCTTTCCATCTCCCCACAACTATTCTACTTTCTATTATTGCGTTTCATTTTTTCCCATCTTAATTCCACATATACAGTATTTTCCTTTATGTGTCTGGCTTATTTAACTTATTTAATGTCCTCCAAATGCATTCAAGTAAATGGCAGGATTTCCTCAAATTTCACAGCTGGATAATGTTTCATTGTATATGTAAGCTATGTTCTCTTTATAAGTCACTCACTATGGACATTTAGGTTGTTTCCATGTTTAGGCTGCAGTAAATAGTGATTCAATGAACAGGAGTGCAAGGTAATCTTTGAGATTCTGATTTTAATTATTTTGGATATATATTTAGTCATATCTTGTTGGTTTGGATGATAGTTCTATTTTTAATTTTTTGAAAAACTTCATATTGGTTTCCATAATGGCTGCATCTATTTTTATTCCCACCAACAGTGTACAAAGATTCTCTTTTCTTTCCATCCTTATCGATAATGGTTGTCTTTTTTCCTTTGATGAAAACCATTTTAATAGGAATGATGTGATATCTCATGGTGGTTTTGATTTGTATTTTTTTGATGGTTAGTGATGGTATTAAAAAAATCATTTTCTATTGACCCAGAGTCCAGAGTAGTTATCATTTCCTCACAGAACCCTCCAAGTGTTTTTCTATATACTCTTACTCAAAACAGAATATTTCTGTGACACAATGTGTGTAGTGTTTTCTCAATAGATTCTCTGACACTAGCTGGGTGTCTGAAAGTCTACTTCAGTTCAGACACTCTTGATCCAGAGAGAGTGTCAGGTCTCACAAGTTAAGAACTCTGCCTCACAAGATGGATCCAACTTCAGATGCCAATTGCAAGTCCATGTCATTAGCTGTGTTTCTAACTGACTGATTATAAATCAGAAGTTCCCAGTCCTTTGCCAGCATTGTTCACAGGACCAGGAAAGCACGTTACTTACCATTGTACATTTTTTAGGAAAGGACACAACTCAGGAACAGCTGGATGGAAGAGATGCATAGGGAGAGGTTCAGAAGGGGCTCCATCTTGGGACCTTCTTTGTGGTGTTGGGGTGCACACCATCCTACCAGTAAGCAGATGTGTTCTTGTTCACAACCCCCAAAGCTCTCCCAACCTTGTCTTTTTGTGTTTTTATGGAGGTTTCATTACATAAGCATGATTGATTAAATCATTGGTCATTGGTGATCAACTGAAGCTTCAGTTCCTCATTTCTTCCTGGAGATCTGGCAGTAGGGTTGGGAGTGTGGCTGATAATTCCAACCATCTTGTTAGGTGGTTGGTTACCCTGGAAACTACTGCTCATCTTGATGCTGTGAAGCAGAGCCAACCATCAGTAATCTCATTAGCATACAAAGGGCAGTGCTCACTTTAGAGATTCCAAGGATTTTAGGAGCTCTGTGCCAAGAACTGATGATAAAGAATAAAGACATCTTTTTTACTATGAATAACAATATTGCAGTGACATTGGGAATAGTTTCATTTATCTGTCAGTCATTTGTATGGCTTTTTTTTTTTTTTACAAATGTCTATTAAATTCCTTTGAACATTTTTAATTGGGTCATTTTATTTGTTACTGAAGTATAAGAATTTTCTGTATATTTTGGATATTAAACCTCTATTAGCTGTATAGTTTACAAATATTTTGTCCTATCTTGTAAGTTGCTTTTTCATTTCCTTATTTCTTTTGCTGTGCAAAGCATTTTAGTTTGATGTAGCTCCATTTGTCCATTTGTCTTAGTCTACTTTCTGTTACTACAGTGTGCCTGGGAATTTTATAAAGAAAAGAGATTTAGTTAGTTCACAGTTTTGGTAGCTGAAAGTCCAAACTAAGGCAGCCTCATTTGTTTAGCCTTCAGGAAGGGACTCCTTTTCTGTGCCACTGCATACCCATAGACAGAAAACACCACATGCATGGGATAGCCTCATTTTATTATAACTTGCTCTCTTGATAAACAGGGCCCCTATAAAACTACATTAATGCTCTCCAAGAGTATGCCCCCATGACCAAATATTTCCCCACATAAACCTCAAGGAACATAACCAAAATATATCCAAAACCATAGAACCATGTTGACTTTTGTAGCCTGTGTTCTTTGGGTCTTATCAAAGAAATTGTTTCCAAAACAAACTTCAAGGAGCTTTCCCCTTGTGTTTTATTTTATTTTTTTCTTTTTTCCCACTCTTTTTTATTGATGATACAGATTAATAGGTTTTATTTTGGTAGATTCACACATACACATAATGTGCTTTGATCATTTTCACCCCATCACCTCCCTTGATCTCCCCCCATTTCACTTCTTTTTTGGGGTTATCAGTGTGCATAATACATTCTGTTCATATCCATCCCCCCATTAACTGCTCTTATACTCCCTCCACTCCCTTCTGGTTCTCTTTTAGAAACTTTACAGTTATAGGTATTATTTTAAGTCTTTAATTCATTATGAGTTTATTTTGAGGCTTGGTATAAGGTAAGGATGCAATTTTGTTCTTTTTCATGTGGATACCCAGGTTTTTCCAACACTATTGAGTCTATCCTTACCCAATTGTATATTCTTGGTACCTCTGTTGCTAAGTTGGCTATATATGGAGGGGTGTACTTCTGGCTCTTTATTCATACATATTAATTTTTATGCTGATACCATGATGTTTTGATTATTGTAGCTGTGTAATACATTTTGAGTATATATGCTGCCAAAGCAAGCACTTTGTAATACATTTTGAAATCAATTAGTGTGATGCCTTCAGCTTTATTTTCTTGATTGAATTAGTCATTTGGGGTCTTTTCTAGCTCATATGAATTTAATGATTTTTAAAAATTTCTGTGAAAAGTGCCATTGAGATTTTGATAGAGTTTGCATTCAAACCGTAGATTATTTTGAGCAGTATGGACATTTTAACAATATTTATTGTCTAATTCATAAATGTAAAATGCCTATTTATTTGTGTCTGCTTTAATTTATTCTACTAGTGTTTTGGGGTTTTCACTGTACAAGTCTTTCATTTCTTTAAATTATTTCTAATATTGTGTGTTTTTATTGCTATTTTAAACACAATTATTTTAATTCTTGTTAGACAGTTCATTGCTACTGTCTTAAAATACAACTGATTTGTGTCTGTTGATTTGATTATAAAATTTATCAATATAGTATATGATATTCTAATAGGGATTTTTTGGCATAGAATTTTGAGGATTTTTATAGCATAAATTGTAAAACAGACAATTCTTCATTTCTTATTTGGTTGCTTTTTATTTCTTTTACTATTTCCTCTGTGTCTAGGACTTTCAGTGTCATGTTGAATATAGTGATGAGAGTGGGCATTTCTCTCAGGTTTCCAATCTTAGAAGAAAAACCTCCAGCCTTTAACCATCAAGTGTGATATTAGCTGTGGTTTGTCTTATATGGTCTTTATGGTAGTGAGGTACATTCCTGCAAAATTTAATTTTTTTTGAGAGTTTTAATCCTGAAAGGAGGCTTTGTGAAGTACTTTTTCTGCATCTACTGAAATGATCATATGATTTTGTACCTTTCATTCTTTTAGTGTGGTGCATCATTATTATCGATTTGGATAAGTTGAGCCATCCTTGTACGTGTGGGATAAATGCCATTTGATCATGGAACATGATTCCTGTGTGGTTGAATTTGGTTTGCTAGAATTTTGTTGAGGATTTTTGCATCTATGCTTCTTAGGAATATTGGGTTGTAATTTTAGAATACTTCCTGTGTTCATTTCTGACTTTTATATCAAGGTAATCATAAAATAAGTTTGGCAGTTTTCCCTTTTCTTCAGTTTTTCTTTTGAAAGCTGTCATTAATTATTCTTTTAATGCTTGGTGGAATTCACCCTTGAAGTTATTGGGTCCTAAATTTTCTTTTGATGGGAGCTTTTTATTACTGAGTCAATTTCCTTAATCATTATTTGTCTCTTCAGATTTTATAATTTTTTCATAGTTCAATCTTGGTAAATCATCTGTTTCTACAAAATTATGAATATTGACCTAACAGGCTATCCAATTTGCTGATGCATAATTGCTCACAGTGACCTCTTCTGTCTGGTCTTTTATATTTCCATACTGTAAGTAATAATATCTTCTCTTTCATTTGTAATTTCATTCATATAGAACTTCTCTTTTTTGTTGTACATCTATTTGTTTTGTCCATTTTATCTTTTCTAAAAACCAGTTCTTAGTTTCATTGATATTTTCCATGAGTTTTCTAGTCTCTGTTTAAATTATTATTCTCTGATCTTTATCATCATTTCCTCTGATAACTGGTGTGGGCCTGGAGCGTGGGGCTGTAGACTGGCCTGATGTAAAAGTTGGTATGGATACTGTCTGGTGCTGATATCACTTTCCTATCCTTGCTGTGTTGTCTGGGTTTAAGGAAGGAGTAATATGGGTATTGTAAAAATGGTCTTCTCACTCTCTTATTTCTGTGCTCTGCCTGAATGTTGTTACTGGGTTCATTAGCTCTTATGAAGATATTTTTATGTGTCAATAGTTGTTCAAATTGATATTTCTGCAATAAGATGGGTGCTGGAAATACTTTTCTATAATCTTGCCAAGGTTTTCTTTGTATTGCTTGTTAAAATTTTCTGAGTCTATATTTATCAAAAGTAAAAGTTAGTAAAAATTATTGTAAAAGTTAGATGTTTCCAGAAATGACAGTCAAAAGAATTTGTCACGATCTGACTTTTAGTGCCAGGAGTTTTATAGGAAGCCCATTTAAGACTGGAAAATAATGCCACACAAAGGAGTAAAGAGTATCAGGAAGGTAACTATATGGGTAAATATGAAGCCATTTTCATGTTACTTAATCTCTTATTCAGATCAAAATATTATAGCACTGCCTTTATTCCTATAATTTCTATCACACAATTAAGGGACGAAACAGTATAAATTCCAGAAAAAAATGGAAGAGCTTAGGTTATTTACCGTCTATGTTCATGAGGTCAGTATTTTCTGATACCAAAAGGAGACAAAACATTGCCTTCATAAATGAAATTTATAAACTACTATCACTTGAGGTCATAAATGACTTAGCAAACTTTTAGCATATCAATTTCAACAGTATATGAAAGATATGATATGTATATGAAAGATATGATAAATATATGACATGTATAGACTGATTGGAATTTATTTCAGGAATGCATATTGGCTAATCGTTGAAATGAAACATTGTAATTTATCATAGTAACACATTTTAAAAGAAAAATCATATGATCATTTCAGTAGGTTAAGAAAAAGTATTGAACAATATCCAACATTGATTCATGATAAAAATAACAGATTGGTAATAGGACACTGATAAATGATATCTGTGAAAATTCTACAGCTAATGTCATACTAATTATGAAAGTTTAAATTCTTTCACTTAAGTTCAAGCATAAGGCAATGGTAGGTGGTATTGTGATGGGAGATGTTGTGATTATTTTTGGAGAATATAATTTACCCATTATTTTAGAATTTGAAATTTTTGAGTATGTGTATGTATATGATGGATAGCAGTCTCAATTTAAGGACGCATCTCTAGAGACTGGAGTCCTTATCTCAAAGGCAATTTCTTATATTAAAAGAGTAGTAAAACTGATCCTGAAACACTTGACTCTAAAACTTACACATTTCTACTATATTCCTGGCCTTCAACTATATTCCTGTTACTGCATTATATCTTCTTTACAGTCTGTGCTCTTTTGTTTTTGTGTTTTCAGACAATTACTTTAATTCACCTGGCAAACAGTAATAATATAAATGTAAGTTGTATGTACATTTGTCCATAAAAAACAAATAACTGATCTCATTTTGCAATGCTGGGGATTGATACTACAGCCTTGCCTGTGCTAGATAGCAAAATATTTTTGAAATAAAAGATATTTATTAAATTATACCACTGTTGATGAAGGGATAGAACAGTTATTTATAGTTCTTCACATTACTTAATCATAGTCTGAAATCCTAAATCACTTGCATATTTTCTATTTGAATGCATTTGTTCCTCTTGCAGTCCTTCATTCTATGAGGACATTTGTTTCACTGGATTACATGAATCATAATTTCCTTCATCCACTCTGCCTTCAATAGTACCAGTGAAATTCTCCCTCAGGAACTCCATGGATAAGATGACCAATAGAAAGATTGTTTATTTAGTTACCCCTGCAGCCAGTCCTTCCTTGAAAATTATCCTCTTCAAATAAAGCTTTAATTTGCTGTTCATTTGACATATTTTATCATATAGAAAGTGTCAACTTATATACAGTACTGTTTGTATGGTAAGAAGGCTGGGGAAATGATGATATTATTTAGTTATTTTCCTTTTGTCAAGTGTTGCTTTCTTTTTTGTTGTACTAATTAATTCTGTAGTCCTCTTTTTTCTTCAAATTTTGAATAAGTCTATAATAGTGTAATTAAACCAAATCTTTTAAACCTCACAAAAGAAATATCTGAATAAAAAATGGGATTAATGATTTATCAAAGCAAATTTATTTTATCATTTTCCACTTTTTAAAAAATTAATTTTATTGGTACATTCTTGATGTACATAATGATCACATTCATCATAGGGAATTTGTACCTGTACATCGTATATCTTGATTCTTCTTTATTTTCCCATTCCCCTTCCCTCCCTTCAACCCTTCTACTCCTCCTTATTTACAAAAGCTTTGTTTCCATTTTTCCCTTCTATTCTTTTTTTCTTTTTCTTTTCCTTCCCTTCCTCCTTCCCTTTCTCTTGACCCTTTTCCCATTTAAATATTTTCTTCCTATTTCCCCATATCTGATATCCATTTTGGTCTCTATGGTGAAGCAAATATTCTTAATTGTTAACTTTATTGTGAAGAATGTATTTATTCCTTGTTTTGTTTTTAGATCCTGAATACTGGCCTGAAAAAATATTCTACTAAGTTAACTATTTTACTGAGTATTACTGTTTTGAACATTTAGCAGATGTAGGGGTCTTGGCTTTTAAAGTTCTTAAAATGTATTTATGCACATGAAATATTAAATACCAATGCAGTATAAACAAGATATCAATTAGTGCTCTTTAAAAGCTTATAATAAGCCAGACTGATGGGCACTCTGGCAAACAAACAGATATGAAGATAGAGGAGCAGCATTCAAGAGAGTGAAGGATTTTTACTGGATAGGCAGATATAAAAGTATTACAACCAAAGTTGAGAGGAAGAGAAAAACCTGAAGGAAATTGCATATCTACAATCTTCTAAGTGTATCCTTTCATTTCTAGGAGGCAGCCATCTGATAAGATGGAGGAATGATACAGAACAAGATCATAGCTTGTTTGAGCACCATCTCCTGATTGGTAATTGACTCTCCATATATTCTATTTGGGTTGAAGCCTATTCTGATGGGAATCATGAATTTGTCTGAATTACTCAAGGACTTCCTATAGATATATTGATAATTCTGAGATGTCAGACCAGGCGGAAAATAATTTCGAATTCTGGATAAATGTTACATTTTAATTTTCTTTCTCTCTCTCTTTTTTTCCTATGTACAATTCCTTTTCAGGAATGCTATGTTCAGACCTTCATATACAGATGACTACATTCTATTCATAGATCAGGGAGTCCTTATCCCAAAGAGATCCTCTCTGGACTAAAAACCTAAAATAATTTTGATAACATTAATATAACATTAATATATAATATAAAGAGAACCTCTCTGGACTAAAAACCTAAAATGATTTTGATAACATAATATAACATTAATATAGTAAGGCAGTGGGGTTGGGATTTGATTACCCCTAAGGTTTTATTGTGTAACAGAAATATGTAGTCTTTGAATACATATAGATTTGAGTTGAAATCCTGACATCTATTATTATTATTTGCTTAGTCTTATACAAGTTACTTTACCTGTCTAGATGTTGCTTCCCTCATCTATAAAATGTATGGACTGCAGAGTGCATACCTGTAGACTGCAGAGTGGTACAGGCGATCCCAGCCAGCCCCATTTACTTCTGAACCATGTATTTTAGGTTTTGGAGACACCTTAAACATAAAGTACTTTGGTCCTCTCAGGCAATAAGCCTGGGAGGGCGACATTGAGGCTGGTCACTCTGTCAGAGGCTGAGGTGACACTCTGTTACTCTGCTTGCCGCTTGAATGATTTCCGGTTTGATTTAAGGCTTGCAGAGCTGCCTTCCTGGCAGGCTCGTTGGGTGGTATGACCGGGTCAGGGGGGTGGGCTGCCTGCAGGCGTCTCTCGGGGGTTGATACACAGCCGCCTCCGCAGGGCCCGCTTCACCTCTTTGTTCCTCAGTGTGTAAATGAAAGGATTGAGCATGGGAGTGACGATTGTGTAGAAGACGGCGGGAGCTCCAGCGCCAGGCCCACTGGAGCTCGGCTGCAGGTAGATGCAGACAGGTGGCAGGTAATACAGGAGCACCACAGTGAGGTGGGCTGAGCAGGTGGAGAAGGCCCGCCGCTGGCCCTCGGCGGTGCGGATGCGCAGCACGGCAGACACGATGAAGACGTAGGATATGACGATGAGGATCAGGCAGCCTGCAGCCACTATGCCAATGTTGGCAAGCATAACAAGCTCATTAATGGTGGTGTCCACGCAGGCCAGCTTCAGCACAGGGGGGATGTCGCAGAAGAAGTAGGCAACATGGTGGGGTCCGCAGTAGAGCAGGTGGAAGGTGAGGGAGGTATGGACTGCAGAGTGCACAGCACCTGTGGCCCAGGTGATCCCAGCCAGCCTGGCGCACATCCTTCTGCTCATGGCCACTGGGTAGTGCAGGGGTTGGCAGATAGCCAGGTAGCGGTCATAGGCCATGACGGTGTACAGGAAGCACTCAGTGCTGGCCAGAAAGTGGAAACAGTAAAGCTGTACAGCACAGCTTTGGAAGGAGATCACCTTCCCCTCCGGAGTCAGCAGTCCTGCCATGACCTTGGGCACCGTCACTGTAGACAGGCAGGCATCCAGGAAGGAGAGGTGGCCCAGGAAGTGGTACATGGGGGAGCGGAGGTGGGGGTCAGAACCCACAGTCAGGAGAATAAGGAGATTTCCAGTCACCGTGGTGCTATAGATGAGGAGGAAGAGGAGGAAGAAGAGGCTAGGATGGTCCCCTGTGTACATCAGACCTTCCAGGAAGAAGTGGCTCACCACTGTCTGATTGAGGTACTCTGACTTGAAAACCATCTTCTCACTGCAGACTATTTACTTAGCCCCAGCAAAGCTGACATTAACAGATAAACAGCTGTTTCCCTTTCCTGAAATTCATTATCCATTGGGCCACACCATGTTGGTCTTTCATATATAAAAAAAGAAGAATATAGAAGTTTGTCACCTCCAGATTTGTCCTGTTCTCGTGTTTTCTTGTTGCCTGTTCTTCCAAAATGAATGTTTCAATGAATGATCTAAGGCACATAGCAGGTTGTAAGAATTAATTGCAGAAATGAATTCCCTAAATAATGACTCTGTAGAGTGTAAACCCTGCTTTCACTGTGTATGGTTTTGGCATATATTCCCGAATACTGAGGCCTCTGACTTCTTCATTCACTGTACCATGCTCGAGCTGTGGACAGGTGGTTTCTTATTGCTATTTGTCATTGTTTGTTGAATCTCACCTCTGGGGGAGCATTGCCTAGAGTTTTCGTGCTATTACATCAGCCAGAAATACAACACACCCCACCTCTTACACACAGGGAGTTCTTTAGAATTTCAGCTACCTACCACCCTCAAGTGCCTGGCAATGAAGCTCTGGAGAGTAGACCAAGTAATTACCAGAACAATTTGTTTCATCCAGTTCATGTGCTTCTTGTAAAGCTTTATCTTAAACTTCTGGACATTGTTTTCCTTTTCTTTTTTTGTTCCTTTCCACTGGACCAGAATTGAAATTTAAGATTTCTTTTTGATTCTTTCCACCCTTGATCTCCTAAACCTATGTAAAAACTGTTTTAAAAACTGCCTCTTTTTCCCCCTGTTGTGTCTTCAGTTCCCATGAATTTTACCTAAACCTCCTTGTATATATTTTATTCTTAGATTTTTATAATGACATTTCATGCACCATCTACTTACACCCTAAGAAATCACATTATTCTGTGTTCCACTTCTTAGTCTTCTGAAAATAACATGCTCAATATCTATCTATCATCTATCTTTTCTGTTCCCGATAGCCTATAATATGAAATGTATCTTTTTAAGATATTCAAAAATATTTCCAAGCTCTTTTATGATGAAAAGGGTTTACCTCTTGTAATATACATATATGTGTGTTTTGTCTTTCTGAAGGGATCACATGGAAAGACTTACACTTTCTTGATTTTTCACTAACATTTTGAGACAGAGAAGTATAAATAGGAAAGAGTCACCTTTATTTGGATTTCTACAAATTTAAGTTTAAACCCTTGGTCTATCACTTATTAGCTGAAAGATAAGGATCTTGAAGTAATCTTGCTATGTAGTTCAGGCTGGGCTTGAACTCATTATATAGCTTAAGCTGGCCTTGAACTTCTGACAGTCCTCCTGCCTCAGCCTCCCAAGTGCTGGGATTACGTATGTGCACCACCACACTTGGCTAATGTATGTTTATTTCATGTGAACTTTAGTATCATCATGTGAATTTTCATAAATGACCTCTATTTTTATTGCTATTATGTCAAATTTATAAAATAACGGGAGAATTATCATTTTTATAATGTGAACTCATAAACTCAGAATGTCTTTATATTTGTTCATATATATATTTTAAGAATGTTTTAAAATTTTCTCATGTAAATTTGCACATTTCTTACTCAATTTACTCATTTGTTTTGAGTCTTCTTTGTTGCTGTTGTAGATGGAATTTTCTCTACCAACATTTCTTCTTAACTTTATTGTGTGTGTGTGTATATATATATATATGGAGACTTTAATTTCTACATCTTAATTTTAAGTTCTTTTTTTATTACTGGATTCTTTTATTATTTGTTTTAATTAATGATTTTCATGGATTTTTCAAGTATACTATTATGTTATTTGCATGTAGAGATAATTCTAGTTATTCTTTACTCACTCTTCTCTATTTCTCTTATCTAGTTGCATTGATTATGCTTCTAGTATGATGCTAAATATTAACAGGGAAATGCCTCATCTTGCAATTAATTGACACCATAGATTTTAATGCATGTATGTCATATTAAATTTAATGTTAGATATTATGCATGTTTTAATTTCTTGGATAATTTTGTTATGAATGGATGTGAATTTTATCAGAATTTTTGAGTATCTGTGAAAATAGCTATAAAGTTTTTCTAAAATCTGTTAGTATGACATGATATTAATGCACTGACTAATACTAATACAGCATTGATTGTATTTATCCAGTACAGTCTATTTGGTCATGGTGTATTATTTTCTGAATGTAGTATTGGATTCTGTTTGCAAATATTTGATTTAGTAATCTTGAATTGACATTTGTGAATGATATTTTTCTGTGATTTTCTTTTTTTGTATGTTTTTATTTGATTTAGTCCCCTTTTTATAATCTTGTTCTTTGCTATCAGGATTATCAATTATTTTCCATATTGTTTAATGTCCATCTACTGTCTAGACAGCAGTGATCTGATTCTACTTTCCTTTGTATCTTTTTTTCCTCCTCTCACTTTTTACCTCCCTTAACTAACACTTCATAAGAATGCAAAATATTTGTGCAGCAGTCTTCCATCTTTCTCCCTCATTATAGTCTTGCAGGTGTACTTCTGTAAATTAAAATATTCATTTTGATTTCATATTTTCACATGGCCTTCATCTTTGAAGGATAGCTGAGATGAATATAAAATCATTGGCTTACACTTCCACTGAATTTTGTGAAACACCTTGTTCTGTTATTGGTTTGCTTTTTAAGTCGGTCACTTTGTAAGCTTGTTTTATAAATGGGATGCCTCATCTAATTCTTTTGCCTTTGTAAAGGATTGGCTAGAGGCTAAGAGCTGTCTCAGAGTTAGGTTTATAAAATGTTTCAGAGACTAGATTAAAACAAATGTTTATTAAAATAACTTTGACATCAATTCCAAGACACAAAATTACAGATTAATATCCTCATCACTATAGATGTACATAATATAAGCAAATACATGTGATATATGAAACTATGTTCACATGTAATGAACAGATATCTTAACTTGAAAAAAATTATTGTAATTGACCACTTAAAACAACTAATGAAAGGAGAAAATATCCAATAAATTAAGAAGTATTAAGTAATATTCAATAGTCATTATAAAATATCTTCATAAAAATAGTGGAAAGAAAGTGTTAAAAGCATGAGAAAGGGCTGAGGATGTAGGTCAGTGGTAGAACACTTAGCATGCATGAGGCCCTGGATTCAATCCCTAGCACCACAAAAACGTAAGAAAACATATAAGAAGCATGACAAGGGATAACTAACACAGCCATATTTAATGGTGAAAATTAAGCTGAATTTCCTTTTAGGTCAGAGAAAAAAAACAAATATGCTCATTTTCATTCTTCCTACCCAATGTTTTCTAAATTTACTAGGCAATGTAATAAACCTGGCAAAAGAGAAAATGGTTATGTGAAATCTATAAGCTTTTTAATTTTGAAATTAAAAACAAATGAGATATATCTTGATTGTAAATATTAAGCTGCTTTGAGAAATTTCAAAAAACTTCTTTTGACAGGTATAGTGGTATAATCCTAGCACCCAGGAGGCTGAGGCAGAAAAATTATTGCAAGTTGGAGACCAGCCTAGGCTATATAGTGAGATTCTGTTTCTGAAAAGAAACAAACAAAAACAAAAAAGAGAAAATTCTTACTGTGTTACATTTTTATAAAATATATAAATATTCCTTGCCTGTATTAACAGAAAAGAATTAAATGGTAAATATAAATCTATCAATGTATGTTTATAATGTATATAAGGAATAATGAAAATATTTAATGAAGTAACTTTAATGTGAAAGATACAAAATTAGAATCCAAGGATTATATCAAGCCTAGAGTTTAAAAGTACAGTTATTGGTGCTTGAAGCTCTACATTACAGGTCTATTGGTTAACACTTACATTTTTACAATGAATGAAAGAAATTTTTGAAGAAGAAAGCCTGGCATTTAGGTGATAGGGGAGGGAAGAGTTGAATTTAATTTCATGGAATCTTGTTTTTACCCATTGAATCAAATGGTCAAAATTCTTTGTTTAATTTCTATTTGTTTATTACTATATCTCTCAGACCACACTATCTGAACTAAATATTCACAAGTTCAGTGAGTTGGTTTTTTCTTCATGAAGAATAATTATTGTTCCTTTTACATAAAGTCTTGGCAAAAGGACAATTATAGATTTATTTCACATTTATTTCAATCTTTTTTATTGCAACATTTAAATATCAATTAGCAACTTCTGAATCTGTTCATAACAATTAATTGATAAAAGATGCCACCTTCTATGATATAAGTGTAGAAAACTAAGCAATTAACTCTTCATCCATTGGACTAAAATTCAGTACTATAGTATGATTCAAAGAAGGGAAATGGAGTAAATCCAAAGATTGTCTGAATTTAGAGGAAGTTTCCAGGTTGCAATGTGCTGTGATACCAGGAGAATTAAAATCCTCGAAGGTTAATGTCTTGATTGGGCCTAAAGAACAAGCTGCTGTACACCTGCCAAACCAATCTAAAGGAAGCCGCATCAGCACAATAATAAAACTTAAGAAAGAGGACTTCCAGAATGGCTACAAAAAGTTGCTAGAATGATGGGATAAGAGTGTTTGAAGTCAAAGGGACTATTTTGAGGCAGATTATTGGCAATGTGGTTTTTACTGTATTTTTACATATTTTTAAATTTAAACCACCATATATTTTGAGCACATGTCATATGTATGCAAATTTTAACGTATGCAGTCAAGGAGTCAAAAGGAAGCAAAACATTAAACTTTAAATGGTAGTAAGATGGAGAAATATCCACACAGACTGATGCTACTTTTTCTCTTGTACATATTTTTTCACATATTTAAGGTTAGGTAACCTCAACACAAATTTGAAAGCACAATATTCTCTATAGAGGTGAAGTTGAATGAAAGGTACTGCTCTATACAATTCCTTCTCATGAAGAATTCAATTTCTGGATTCAGATTAATTCACATGTTAGCTTTGGTGCTGTTTGCCAGTGGATTGATAATGAAGTAAAATTTGTTGCTTAGTGGTTTTATATGGTAGTTTTCTTTATAAAATAATGAAGCCAGGCTGGGGGCATATGCCCTTAATCCCAGAACTGAGTGCGGTTGAAGCAGGAGGATGGCAAGTGCACCTGGGAAACTTAGGAAGATCCTGTCTAAACAAACAAACAAACAAACAGGCAGATAAACAAACAAGGACTTGGGATGTAGCTTGGTAGAGAGCCAATGGGTTTTATGGTTTTATTCCTAGTAGTGGAGAGAGAGAGAGAGAGGGAGAGAGAGAGAGGGAGAGAGAGAGAGAGAGGTTTGCATTTGTCCATTAAACAACCAATTAAGAAGTTTTCTTAGTGACTTCTCATTTTTGGGTGTGACTTGTTTGTCAGTGGCTCTGATGAATGGAGAGGTCCTCATGCTTACTTTAATCTGATTTCTAGCTAGTTCTGTTCTGAGCCCATGGGCCTTATTAACTATGTTTTGCCTCCCTTTGTGCCATGAAATATTTAGGTACACACAGGACTGAAATTTCATTTGTTTGCCAGAGAATTTGTAACTATTTTAGGGTGCTCTTGAGATGGTTAATTAGGCTTCTCTAGAGCCTTCTCCTAGGTTTATCCATAGGGGTTTATATTCTTTCCACCACATGAAAACTGCTATGTAACTCTCTCATCTGACTGACTGGATCTCATAAAGACTGCAGGCACACATTATCTCACATTTTTAGGAGGTCAGCTTTATAAGTTTCAGGCCTAATGTTTTCTTTCTTTCTTTTTTTCTTGATCAATACTTACTGTACAGGGAATTGTATCAGTTGTTACTCATTTTCCGGTCATATATTTTATCTCTCTGCTTCATTTATAAATTCATTTTCCTCCTTTAAAATTAGAAACTTATTTGATATAAACGATGTCACTGATTTATAATTTTACTGAATATGTTTGTGCTGAATGGAATGGAAATGCTAGTTCACGTGTATGTTGATATTTAACCTTGCAGTCTGTTATAATAGTCAGCAAGGAAACTCTCTGGGAAAACATATTTCCTAGGAAAGTTTCTATTACATAGCAATCACAACAATATGGAATCAAGTCTGGGGAATATAGTGATCCTTTGGGGCTGTATTGGCTGATACACTTTTTGAACATCAACAAACCATCTCTAGACTTCAGAGCATCTTGAAAATAAAGTACTTCCACTTTGATAGTGGTAACTTTCTTATAAGAAAAGTCACTAGTATGGACTTCAGGTCACAGTTTCTATGTCTTCTTCATCCAGGTATGTGCCCCTTCTGCCCTGCCCCGCACCCAAACCCAAATGCTTTGTAACAAGCAGAGAGATGTGGCAGCACATATGCTCATTTACTATCTCAGATGACCTACTTTATTAACATCCACGGAGGATCAGGGAGACTCAGTTTATGTCTGCAAGGCTAAGAAATATATTCATACACATATATCTCAATTCTACCAATGTGGAGCCAAGTGCAAGCTCACAAGATTAAACTAAGGTCATGGCACAATGCACATGTGATAACTCCCTCACAATGAGGCGAAATCATTCCATCAAGTTCAAGTCTAAGGTCATTTCCTATCTTCTTTGTCAAAGTAAAAGGGAGAGAGAAAGGAGTTTGGAAAACTCTTCACTTCCTTAAATTTCAATCTCCCTATAGCTTCATGGGAATAATAAAATACCTACCTCATATAATTTTTGTCAATGTCAAATCAGTTTGTATGAAGGCTATTTGTGTAAACACCAAAGATGAGAAGCAATAATATGCATATCAATGGATGTCACAGAAAAATAGCTTTTATGTAGATGTTTTATTTACATTGTATCTTTCATTCAAGGTGATGGCTCTGCTAAATGGCTTTGATTGATTACCAATGATACTGAAAGGTGACATACAGAAAATCATATTTGAGAACAATCAACAATATGACAATTTCCAGGTTCCCAGTTCTCTCTCTCTGTCTCTCTTTTTCCCAATTCTCTATCTAGGAGTCCTTTACTCTGTGAGTGAATCATTCTTTCTTTTTCTGTCTTAAAAATCTCCAAATTGTTTAGTGTCCCATCCACTACCCTTCATTTCTGTGCCCACAGTGTGTTCTGTGCTGGGTGAAGTCAGTGAGGCTGTACTTCGTTGAGGCCTCCCAGCCTCCGCAAGGCTACCTTCATCTCTTTGTTACGGAGTGTGTAGATGATGGGGTTAAGCAAGGGAGTGATGACTGTATAGAAAACAGCTACTACCCCATCCAGAGGCTCCTGTGAACCAGGCCGCAGGTAAATGAAGGTGCAGGGCACATAGTACACAATGACAACAGTGAGGTGGGCAGCACAGGTGGAGAAGGCATTGCGACGCCCATCCACTGACTGGATTCGCAAGATGGCAGCCACAATGTAGCCATAGGAAGTGAGGATGAGCATAAAGCAGGTGAGGGCCAGGAAGCCAATGTCCACAAAGGTGACCAGCTCGTTGATGGTGGTGTCAGCACAAGCTAGACGGAGGATAGCCGGAATGTCACAGAAGAAATAGTCGACTCGGTTTGGTCCACAAAAGGGCAGCCGGAATATGAAACTTGTTTGGAAAAGTGAGTGAATGGTTCCTCCCAGCCAGGTTCCCAAAGCCAGGTAGTTACAGACACTGCGGGTCATGATGGTAGCATAGTGCAAAGGCTTACAGATGGCCAGGAACCGGTCATAAGCCATGAGTGTGTAAAGGAAGCATTCAGTGCAGCCCAGAAAATGGAAAGAAAACAGTTGGATTACACAGCCCTCAAAGGAGATAATCCTACTATCCAAGAGAAAGCCAGCCAGCATCTTGGGGACAATAGCAGAGGAAATGGTCATGTCCAAGAAGGAGAGGTGACATAGGAACCAGTACATGGGGCGGTGGAGTCGGGTGTCCACCAAGACAGTGAGGATGATGAGCCCATTACCAGAGACAGTGAGGACATAGATGACAAGAAAAGCTAGGAAGAGTGATGAACCCAGCTGTGACGGGTGGTGCAGGCCCACCAAAATGAAGTGAGACACAGAAGTCTGGTTTCCACTTTGCATGTCCTTGCTGTTCACAGCTGCCAAAGAAAGTCATGGAAAGATAGGCTTAATATTCGTGCAAAATTGTGAGGCATGGTTCATCTACTCTATAACATTCTCAGATATGGGAAGAAGAGAACCTCTTTCTTGCTCTCACTTTGGCTTCCTTGCTCTTTATTATTTATTTTTCCTCTCAATCCCCCAATTATTAATTCTGAGATCTTGCTTGGTTCCAAGGAATAATTTTTTTTCTCCAAGGTTAAAAGTAATAGACTATGTGTACAGGAGCCTGTCCTTATTTATAGTTTCATTTTTTTTAGTTACAGGCAACTGAGGCTCAACAATATTATTTGTCTTGATTCTTTCAAGAGGGAAAGACCACATTCACATAACTTTAATTAAAATATATTGCTATAATTATTGTAGTCCACCATTACTTATTCCTGCTGATCTGTTACTATGTCTAATTTATGAATCAAACTTTAACATGTATGCCTGAGTATGAAAGAACATTACATATCCAGGATTTGGTAGCATCCACTGAAGATTTTGGAACCCATCTCCTATGGGTAAGGACCAATTACTGTATATAATTCAAAAGAGTGAAGAAAGACAACACATGGAGATTTTCAAGTCAGGAAGAAGTATAATCACACTAAACCTAATCTATTGATGAAATATCTGTTTTGTTTTTTTGTTTCAGTTTGATCTATTATAATAGGTTCCATCTTATTTATTCTCTAATAACACATGAGTTGAAATTGTACTTTATGATCTAAATGTGCCTAATTAAAAACTGCATGGAATATAAATTGAATCTAATATTTAAAAAAATCTCTTAAGATTTAGCTAGACATGACTATTTTTAAACATTTTATGTAAAAAATGCACATGCTATTTAAAATCTTTCAGAGTGAAGCAGTGCAAGATCCTAGCTCTAAGGCACCTGATTATATTCTCTCTTCTTTTGGATAAGTACAGTCCATCCATCCATCCATCCATCCATCCATCCATCCATCCATCCATATGGTTGGGCATTATATAGTAGATCTTAAGAACATGGTTTCTAAAGTCTTACTGGGCTAAAAAAAGTATCCCTTTTATTTATATTTGGAAATGCCAACTTACCTTTTTTTTTTGCCTATATAAACAATTTTAAGTGGGTACAACAGCAGTTACCACCTCTTGGGATTGGTGTTAGAATTAAATAAACCCATTCTCATAATCCACAGTAACACTCAATAAATATTAACTACTATATTACATCGAATATATACTAGTCCTATATAGTCAGGCTAGTTCAGCCTTTCTATAGGTGGCTCAGATCTGAAGTAAACCTCTGGCTTTTAGCATCACAAAGAGCATTTTCTCCCAGGAGAGCTAAGTGAAAGCAAGGAATCAGGGAAGTGGCTGAGGGGTGCCGAGCTCTTTCAGGCAGTGAGGAGCTATCTGAGCCATCAAAGCAGATGATCTTACTATCTCTTCTTTCTAGAATCACTTTCTTTCCTCCACTATTTGCTCTAATGCTCTGCTTACAAGCTGGAGGCAAACATCCAAACAGTTTTACCTTCACAAAAGTCCAGGGTCAACCCATACTCATTCAGAAGGCTTCAGAGGATGTGACATGAAGCAGGACTTCCAACTGGACTCCTAGTGGTCTAGCAAACCATGGTAGGAGGTATTTCTGCCATCTGGCTACTTTCTTCTACACCATGTATCACCATGTGTTTGTCCTCTCACCCGCTCAACTTATTTAGTGTCAGAGACTGCTCTTCTCAGTGGCATGTTTGCTAGCTTCTGATTGTATTCTGGGATTTAGGATTTTCTGTGCTAAACCTGAGTGAGTCCCTGGTAAACACAATAATTGGTCACTTTAAGTAACAACTTAAACTGCCCAGGAACTAAACAATGGCTCAAAATAAAGCTGTAAAATCTATTTCTAAACACACCAGAGGCAATTCTTGATGGTTTCCCAGATGCTTCCTTGTTCACCATCTTGTAAGGGTGCAGCATTGCCCATGGGGAAGAGTGGATGTGCTCAGAGTCTAGTGTGGACCTACTGCTGGTCTCCTTTCAGCACTTTGATCCACATATTGGACTCTACCCAAACCTTTTTTCCCTATTTCCTTGTATGTTAACCCCTTTGATTTGGAGTGACCTTGTTCCTATGATGTTTGGAAAGTTTCTACTAATCTTCAAGATTGCATCAGCTGTTATCTACTCAACAAAGCCTTGTTTCATTTCTCTTCTTCCCAAATGATCACTCACTCATTCTTAATATCCTCCATAGTATTCATTCATATTTCTGTGATAGACTTACTACAGCTGTGTTGCCATTTATCTGTGTGTACCAGATTTCCCCAACTATACCATGAGTGCCTACAAGGATTTTCTCTTTTTTCTTTTCATCCTGAGTTTTTTGCATACCTTTCACAGAAAGGGTCTTGAATAACATTGAACAAACACATTTTCCTCTGTGTGGATATTCCTATTATCTAGATACTGAACCCAGAATAATATCAGTTAGGACTTATAACCTGAGTTTTGAAATCTTAAATTTTTTACTCAGTTTCTCATTTAAAAAGGGGAGCAGGGATATGTGTGGATTACTGCCAAAAAGAAATGGCAATCTCTTTTTAATCTAAATCAGTTCACATTTTAAATTTTGTTCTCACACAAAGAAAAGCAATTTTTCTCTTCTTCTCAGTTCTCTTCTATATCACAATTTCTTTCTGCTGCCTTGACATATCACTTCTTATTCACTCTTATAATTTGTTATTCTCTTTACAGAGAAATGATCTTTTTGCCTGGGAAGACAGAAAAACACTCCTGGCTTACCCACTATCAATTAAAACTGATGCAAGAATTTGGTGTATACATTTTAACTACTATCACCTTATATTGTTAGTATATGATATGTTGACATATATAATGGGAAAAAAAACACTTCTACATGAAGGCTTGGGCAGAAGTATGCAACGACCCATATAATAGCTTTACCTGGCCATCACAAAGCCAATGTGACCCTGAAACTCATCTGGCTCAGAAAACACCAAGACATAGATTAGCTTTAGGCAAGTAGAGTTGAAAGACATCCTTTCTCTTTGGAATAATGCCATGAGGGGATTTCAGCCACTCCTGTGTTCCCAGCATATTTAACGTTTACTAAATATATATTTCAGAAGAATTTGCATTACTGTATGCCTACCTCTCTTTTGAGGCCTTCTCTGCTGGTGACTACTGCCTGGATATTAGTCTGCTGAGAGGCCATTGCCCGCTGCTTGCCTCAGCTTCTTCTCAGTCTTTGCTGTTCCTTAAGGAAACATACATTTGAGCTCAGTGGGTGTGGTCTCCTTCTTTGATATGCCCTTTCTTGCTTGTTTGACTGTGCCTTATCTTTACATATTCTGACTCATCCCTCCCCTTCATAGCTTTTGGGAAGTGTTGGCTTTGGCCTCTGGAGTCTTCTTACTTTCTAGTGAGCAGCTTCTTCCTTCCAGTAGTCCCATAGGGGTAGGAGATACGGTGCTGGCTTTACTTCTGCTTCATCCTTCAGGAACAATTAACTTACCCCATGGAAATAAATTGCATCGGGCTTTGGTAATAGTGTCTACAGCTATACCAGGAAATTATCTTAGTTACTAGTAGTGTTTTTATAACATAGGATCCTGCTAAGAACAAGTACTTGATCAAAACATGAAGAGACCCTTTCCACCTATAAATTGTAGATAATGCTGTACTCATTTATCCTTTTTAGGTTCGGATGAAATTTGAAAGAACCTTGAAAGTTAAATATACTACCTGAATTCCATATGTTATCACTTAAAAAAAGTATTCTCTAAATTGAACTTAGAGTTAATTACTAGGACACTGCATTAGAATAGGCACTATTATTTGGGGGCAGAACTCTATTATCATTCAGCATATAAAGAGGAAATTAAGCTAGATCAAATATTTAAAAAGTGGCAATTGCTTAAGGGTCAAATACATTAGTTAGAGCTGGAAGAACTGTTAGAGAAATGACCAGAAGCAACTTCCAGTTCACACTTGAAAAAAAAAAAAAAAACTTCAGAGAGAATAAGGAATTTTCCAAAGGTAAAAGTCATACTCTTAGTGGACAAAGTTTCATTCAGTTCTATGTGGATAAATGATATGGATTTACCCAGCTCTGAGAATAGAGAATCTTGTAGTCACAAGATTGGGCTAGCTATTGATCTACAAATATTTAAATATTATCTGTTTAATATAGCTTAACTACTTTTAGCCATTATTGTTGAGCAGTTTTTTTAAGGAGCACACTGTGAAGCACAGTTTTGCATTTGTTCTATTTTTTAAATGAGTCATTCTCCGCTTAAAGAATTATGTAAAGTCAATATCAAGTATTCTGGTTTGTGTTTATTAGTATATTTTCCTATTGCAAGGACATGATTTTCTGGTTTTTCTGTACTTCCTCATGATAGCATAAATCAGATTTAGAGTTTTGGTAATAGCCAATTCTACATAGAGAAAGGTCTCAACTCTTAATAAGCCTATATCCATTACTGGATTCAATTGATTAATCTATTTAGTCAACTGAAAGCCCTCATGATCCAATCAATTCCCAAAATCCTATCAGGTAGCATCTACACCCTTCAACACCAGGAACCTTTTGGGGGACATTTTGGGTCTTAACTGCAACACCAAGTGAAGGCACAAGGAAGCCAAGGGAATTTTAGCAAATGCACAAAGGAAGAGACAGTGAGAAGTGGGGTCAAAATGTCACAAATCAGAAGAGGGACATACAAGATACTTCTGAGTCCAGCTAGTGGAGACAGTGGAAGAATGTATTTCATCATGCATGAGGTGGAACTGAATGAATAGTTCAAATAATGTAAATGAGGTACAGATATAGAAAGAAGGACTCAACTCCCCATGACCTTGGTACATTTCCATACTTCCCCCAAGCTTTTATTTTGTTGGCACACTCCGTGGTGAGAAATACCTCCTCTGTGTCATAGGAACACAGCATTGCAGAATTACTGGATCTTACCTCACGGTCCACTGAACAAAGTACTAACATATAAGACAATAATTTTGCTACTTTGCATTCTTCCTCACTCAGACAGTGTGTATCTATGTAATTCCATGGGATGATGTCTCTGCATCTCGCTGTGTTCAAAGGTAAAAATTAAAAGTGAGCAACTGCAACATAAATTGGTACAATGATGACATGTTTGGGCTTTTCAGGAATCAGGCTTTCATTCATCCCATTTGGCAACACTACCATGATGAATTTGCTGCTAAGAAAATCTACTTTTTAAATATTATTTTCATTTTAAATTATTTTTTATTAGTACATGTTTACAGTACATGAAGAATGCTATTTTTAATTAACAGAAATGATGAATTCAATAATAAAAATAGCAATAAAATAAAATGATACAATTTCTGAAAGGTAATTAAAAGATGTTTACTTTCATTTTTCATTAGAAATGATACAGATTTTAACACCTCAATAAGATCCCACTACACATCTAATAAAAGAACTAAAATGCAAAAGATAGTGATGATCATATGTAGAACGAATGGAACAATTTCAAGCACTGCTGCTGTGAATATAAACTGACACTGTAAGTCTGTGTGACATTCTATACTAAAACCATTCATACACCTTCCTTATGACCTAGAAGCTCCACTTCTAAGGGTGTACGCATATGTGAATGTACATATGTGTTAGAAATGTGTGCACAGAAATTCAAATATGCATGAAAAAAGTATATAATATATAGTATGTACCTGCCAAATTAAATTCTACAGATTACTGCATCTATGTCTACATTTATATTCAAAAATATATGCTTTAAAAGTTTATCAAAGCATTATTTTTAGTAGGCAAAAATTGGAAACTTCTAAAATTCTTGAGTTGAGTGAAAATAAATAGTTGAATATTCACACAATGGGTTGCTGTGTGGTGATAATGGGGTCTGCAAGTACCTGTGAAATTATTAGGCGCTTACTGTTTATGCCCATTTATGTGTGCTGTGATTTAATATAAAAAGTGTAATACTTATTAAATATCTAGAGCAGTGCCTTTTATCTGGGAGCAATTTTGCCCCACCTGGATCATTTGCAATCTATGGAGACATGGTGGAGTACCATGGGTCCTGGCATCTAGCGGTTAGAAGTCTGGATGCAGCTAAATATTCCATTATATACAGGGCAACACCCAGAATACCACTTATCTTGGCCCAAAGGTCAATAGCACAGAGGCTCATGGAAACCTGATCTGAATATGAATGTAAGTAAAAATGAGTAAGACTGTGACAATAGAATTAACAAAATATTTTGAGAAAAATGTAAGTTGCTAAAAAATGGAACATTACAATGTGCTCATAGGTTGGAAGAATCAATATTATACAAAGCTAATTCTTGTCAGATTTTTCTATTGATTCAATGCAATTCCAAACAAAATCCCAGCATTTTCTCCTGTATATATGGACATGTGGATCTTAAAGTGTATACTGTATTGAAACGGAATACATCCCCCAAATGGTCAGGAGAGCAATGAAGAAATAAAGCAAAATTGGAAGCATCCCATTAATAGATGTAAAAGAAAATTATGGTGCTGAGTATTTAGTATAGTATTTGCATGAGGCTAGACAAATTGAAAAGTAGAACAAATTAAAATAAATACATAGACTGAGACATATATAAACTGATGTATATTTATATAACAAAGGTGACCTAGAGTGTGATAAATAAAGATAATCTTTTTCAATAAATTATTTTGGGTCATTTGGTGTTCTGGTTAAAAATTTGACCCTATTTTACAGCATACAAATAAAACATTACAGTTATAGTGTAGATATAACTGTGCCAGTCTTTCTGGCTTTTATTTAGCTAAAGATATTTTTTAAAAAGCAAATAACAAAAAAAGAGGTGAGGCATAAAAATGACAAATTGGATTAAATTTATTGAGTATAAGACAAAAATTTTGTAGCTCATTCTTTGATCATATGTAATAAAGCTAAAGCACAATACACAAATTATAAAAAAAGAGAATAGCACTTGGGAACTTTGTACCAAATTTCTAAACAACAATTCAGTTAATGTAATTATAGCCACCATCTCAAGCTACTTACAAAATAAAAACATCTTCATACCTAAAATGCAATGACTTCCTAATGAAGTAAAGGATGAAAAAACCCCAAGTACTAAATATTGCCTAATATAAAATCATCAACATTTGGTATACAGAAAACATTTTAAAAGCAAAATACCAGCATTAACACTATATTGTTGATAAAATTTCCCGCAACATTAAAATAATATACAAAAGCAAAAAATATTTTTTAAAAGATACATTTTAAAGCACAATCTACCTCACAATAAGGTAATGAATTAATGTTTTTAATTTGTAAATGCCCAGGTCAATCAATATGAAATACAATATTAATTCCGAAGAAATGAATAAAGTCCTTGAAGTGCTAATTTACAAAAGAAGATGTACTTATGAGTTATCACAAGTGTTTATTTGTATTTATAAAATCAATGAAAATTGTGACAGCAATAAAACCTAACTGTTACTTATACAACTGGAAAATCCTTATAAACCCATAGGTATTTCTTAGGGAGAAGAGATTTAAAAACCCTGACAACAAGAAAATTAGGAATTAGATGTTCAGCTTGTTACAAAAGATGGTCAAAGAGACAGTGATAGTGCGGTGGAGAGCACAAGCAGGTGATCCCCACTGGGGAAATTAGACAATTTTAAATTGAGAATAAGTAGCTGTGAGTGACTCTCCACTAATGGTGAAGGAAATGGGTAACTGAGTCATTCTTTTTTCCTCATAGGTATAATTATTTGTTCTAGGAAGACTTGGGCTATCTCAGGAGGGTTTCAATAAAAACCACATTGGGAAATGTGCTTGCTTATGAAAGCCCTTGTGTTTGTCTCTTCCTGTTGATTTTGCTCTCATTGGGGAGCCTGGAAATCCAAGAGCAATCCAATCCCACCAGAATGAATCAAGTCAGCTTCTATGCATTTAGACATGTTGGTTCCCATTCTCTGCACCTGGTATAGTTTTGTTCTTGAGTGGAAATGCATCGCTCTTTATCAGGACTACATATTTATCCTTTGAGTGATAGCTGTCAAACTAGTGCCTATGTATACCATGTAGACAGTGAAAACTTTGTCAGAAAAACTCAAGCAAGTTTTATGACTGAAATGAATCACATCCTGTATGGTAAAGTAGATTTAATTTATAAATCTGTTTTCCTTATTTTTCCTTGCCTTGCACATGCATGCACAGCAATGTTACCTGGAAATTTTTAGACTTCATCATGATTTTTATTATCTAGCATCTCTTGATAGAGTAATTGAGTGGCTACAAATAGTCATCAAGTAATTATAGCAGTGAAGTATTGGTCCCTCTGATTGAAATCCCTACCTTAAATCTGAGGCTACCCTTAACTTCACCTGGTGAAAATTTCCAATTTCATTGAGATGAATACAGAGATGTCTTGGTGATTAAGTTCAGGTGCTTCATTAGACATTTCACAGTTTTTCCAGTTCTAGAAATGTAAGAACTGTGTAGGTAATTATAATACTTTAAAATAGTTTTGTTTTGCTATTTATTCTGATATTTCAAAAAATACAACTTTAGCTGGGGATTTAGCTCAGTGGTTCCGGCATCTGCCGTGCAAGTGCAAGGTCCTGAGTTCAATCCCTGGTACCAAAAAAACAAAAACAAAAAAAACAACCCAACTTTGATGTAGCTTAAGCCACATTTCTCAGAGATAAGATACATTTAATCTAAGCTCCACTAAGAGCAGATGCTGGTTTCTCTTAAATGGTGAACTAGTTTCATAGTCTTCCACAAAAGAAAATATAATAGATATTTTTACTAACAATTAATTATTATGTTAATAACAAATAATAACAGACAGTATTTTGTATTGTCAAAAACATTTCTGTTAAAATTACCCT
Organism: Heterocephalus glaber; assembly: GCF_000247695.1. Next base: position 1,182,917 of record NW_004624880.1, on the reverse strand, counting down.
TGTATAGCATCCCATATTTCCTTGACATCAAGCCAGTGCAGGTTCCCTCCACTTGCATGGTTCTGGTTTTCCTGTCTTGGGTCATTGGCATTAAATAAGAAACTTGACAGAACTGACAGACTTGACAGAATTGTCTCCTACTCTGAGAACATTGTTGGACTTATGAGGACAGAGGCAAAATAAGATCTCCAACAAGCTGATATTAGTATGTATTTGGATATCTAGGATAAAAGATTGTATGACAGAAAACTAGTCTTTCATCAAGACATTGTGGATGGAAAAACACATGTGAAGTCAACATTCTTAGAGCCTCATAAGGCGTAGTCAAGTGAGGAAGAAGCAAGGTGTCAGCCATGATGAGGCTTTGCATTTTCTAGATCATCTGCTATGTTGCTAGGACTCCTTCTATGTAGGTTAACATGTTCTTATTTTCTCTGAGAGACCTAGGAGACATCCTTTCAGAGGAAGGAGTAGTGGGGACACCAATAGTAGTACCATGGATGGAGGTTTCCAGAAGTGCTAGTTCTGAAATTTAGCAGTATCTGGCAAAACAAAGAGAATTTTCTTTCTCTATGTTCAGATAAAGCAATTCTGTAACACTGCTGCAAGGCACAAGATTATATGGTTCACTATCATTTATTAAGGAGTTATGACATGCCAAACACTGTGGTAAGAACTTTTCTGTGTAGCATCACATTCAATGCTTGTAACTTCTCAGTGCTTTAGATCACTTCAGTAATGTTGGATAACACATGAAAATACCAGAGAATGATTTAAGTGTGCTGTGGACTTTTGAAATATTCATTCTTATCAACAATTAAATTTTTTGCACTTTGACATTCCCCACGAATTTTGGAGAAAACAAACAGAAAATGACAGGTAGAATTCTAAGTAGACTCCAAGATTGCTGCCAATTGGTATAGAGTCATTCTGTCTGAGTGGCTGTGGGGCTATGAACATGATGGGATATCACTTTGTTGATTATATTCTATCACAAAAAATTTTGTCAAAGCAACACGAGAGTGATACTGTCATGAAATTATTCACCACAGTGTGAGAAGGCCAGATAACTAGAACTTGGTAGAACCTATGGTGGCTAGTAGAAGCCTAGAGTGATGTGCTCTGTTAACAACCATCCAGAACATTCAGAATTGCAAGGACTCAATTGTTCCAACATCATCAATAATTCTGCAACAGGAACCTGAACCACAGATGAGATTGAGACCTCAGTTCAGACCTGGATTAAAACCTGTGATATCTTGAGCATAAACCCTAGCTGATCTAACCCACAGAAAAGGTGAGATCATATATTTATAGGTTTTAAATCACTTAATTTGTGTTAACTTATAATGCATTTACTGCTGTAGTTTAGATAAGCATCTCCAAAGGCCCATATGTTAAAACATTGGTCACTAGTGTGTATCATTATTGGGATGTGATAGAACATTTAAGAGATGGGCCCAACTGGGATGTCTTTGGTCATTGGAGGTATGCTCAGCAAAGAGATATTCCTCTTCTTCTCTCCTTTGTGTTCTAACATTGAAGTGAACACAGGCTTTGTGCTCCCCAACCATGATGTACTATTTTGCCACAGGCCCAACCCTTCAAAACTGTGGAGCAAATGAAGGATTTCTCTTGAAAAAGTGTTTATATTAGTTTTGTCATCACGGAGAAAGGCTAATTAACACAACAAAAGATAGCTAGTGCAATTACTTTCTGTTACTTTATTCTGCATATATTTGTATGAATCTCTGTGTGTGCCTGTGTATGTATGTGTGTGAGATATGCTGATATGATACCAACACCTAGTCAAATAAGCTTTATAACAAGCTAAGTAAGTAGCACTCTAGAGTTATTTTCCATAGATGATGCAGTTGCCACAAGCATCATAGATTGCCAGTTCTTAATTAAATGGTAATGGCTGATGCTCCTTCTGTATCCACAGGGAAGGTGACCAAGAGTGAGATGAAATGTGGAATGCAAGCCTAGTGACAACATTCTTCCTCACCGGCCTTCCGCACGCAACAACACTGGACACCACACTCTTTGGCCTCTTTCTCCTCATTTATGTGCTCACCGTGCTGGGAAACCTCCTCATCCTGCTGGTGATCAGGGTGGATTCCAACCTCCACACCCCTATGTACTACTTCCTCACCAACCTGTCTTTCATTGACATGTGGTTCTCCACTGTCACTGTGCCCAAAATGCTGATGACCTTGATCATGTCCTCAGGTGGTGGGGCTATCTCCTTCCACAGCTGTGTGGCCCAGCTCTATTTCTTCCACTTTCTGGGGAGCACCGAGTGTTTCCTCTACACAGTCATGTCCTATGATCGTTATCTGGCCATCAGTTACCCCCTCAGGTACAGCAGCATGATGAGTGGGAGAACATGTGCCTTTCTGGCTGCTGGCACTTGGCTCATCGGCTCCCTGCACTCTGCTCTCCAGACCACCTTGACCTTCCGTTTGCCCTACTGTGGGCCCAACCAGATCCAGCATTACTTCTGTGATGCACCACCCATTCTCAAGCTGGCCTGTGCAGACACCTCAGCCATTGAGATGGTCATCTTTGTGAACATTGGTGTAGTGGCTTCTGGCTGCTTCCTCCTGATAGTGCTGTCCTATGTGTCCATTGTCTGCTCCATCTTGAGGATCCGCACCTCAGAGGGGAGGCACAGAGCCTTTCAGACCTGTGCCTCCCACTGCATTGTGGTCCTTTGTTTCTTTGTGCCTTGTGTTTTCATCTACCTGAGACCTGACTCCAAGGATGCTGTGGATGGGGTTGTGGCTGTTTTCTACACTGTGCTGACACCCTTGCTCAACCCTGCTGTGTACACCCTGAGGAACAAGGAGGTGAAGAGAGCTCTGTTTAAGCTCAGAGTGAAAGTAACATGTTCTCAGAGCAATTAAACACTGTGTAGCAGATATGCTCATTGTTTTCAAAATCAATAATGTAATTATTAAACATTAATTGAAATATTTACTCAGGGGTATTTTCTTCATATATTTCTAAGGAAATTTAAGTCACAATTAAACCTAATATTTGTCTATATTTTGATCTATTATCTAATTTCTCATATATTGATTTACTTTTTTTAAAAAATATGAATTTGATTACTGAATTTCAGATACCATATGAAGGTTGATCTCTTTTTTGTAACTAAGTTGATAGTATGTTCTCCCTTCTTGATTTATTTCTTGTGCACACAAACTTGGCAGTATACAATCATATGGATATTATTCAAAGATAGTAGCATTATCAGTTATCTTTTTCTGTGGCTGTAGCTGTTCAAATGCCTTTGCAACTCTTCTAATGGCTGTGTGTTTATCTGTGTGCATATGAATCCAAGTGTGTACAGAAAGCCAAGGCTTATGGTATGTTGGTGGTCTCTCTAGAGGGAGACCTGAAACCCCGGAAAGCACTGACTTTTAAAGAAAGAAAAGGAGACAGCCTGGGGGATGAACAGCAGTTTAATACCTCTGGCACTATTCGACAATCACAAAGGAAAGAAGCAAGGCTTTTATACATGTAGAAAAGCAGCTTAGTTATTCTGGCTATTGTCTTTCTGATTTTAACCTCTGATGATAACCAGTGACTTTAAGTGACTCATAAAAGCTACAGGCGAATTCACAAGTCCCCTGTTTCCATTCACCAATCCCGTACATCAAAGAGCACAGGGCAGCCCTCTTCTTATCAGATAGTATCAAGAGAGCAGGACTATTTCAGCCAAAATCAAGCCCACCGGCCCACCACAAACATCACAGATGTGCATAGTGAGTCTTATCTCTCTCACCACCCATAGAGTCATTGGGTCGCGGTTCTCTGATCCCAGGAAATGGTAAATAAGAAAACTAGGAAAACCTGTCCCCCCCGCCTCCCCCCACCCCGTGAGACTTTAACAATGTCTCTTGAAGTTTTCTGGCATTCTTTTAACAAAAAGACTTGTGCAATTTCCTAGAAACGACATAATTTTCTTAGTTAACAAACTTCTTGTGATCAATTCTTACAACTAGATAACTAAATTCTACAATTTCCCACAATGGTACATAATATATAGGTTTGTTAACAGTAATTCCAAACCTAAGTATGTACATACATACATGAACATATGTATCATATCTTTGTTGAAATAGATTATTCATTATATTTGGAAATGCTATTTTTAGTAGACAAAGTAGATCATTTAAATGTTTATCAACTGTTGAAATATTAAGATAAGAAGCCATGTCAAAATCAATTGATAAAATTTCCTAGAATATTAAAAATATACACAAAAATATTTAAACAATGACAAATTCAAAAGCACATTTTATCTTATAATTAATTAATACTCTCAATTTGTAGAAGATTAGACAAATAAATACGATTAAGGTATTACCTCAAAAGATATTTCCTGAAGTTGTTTCTGCATTTTCTAATTTGTTCCACTGGTCCTCAGGTCTGTTTCTTTGCCAGTACCATGCTGTTTTTATCACAGTAGCTTTGTAGTATAGTTTCAAGTTGGGGATTGTGATACCCCCTACCTTGTCTTTATTTCCTAGAATTGCTTTTGCTATTCTAGGTCTATTCTTCTTCTGAATGAATTTTTGGATTGTTTTCTCAAGGTTTGTGAAGTATGCTGCTAGAATTTTAACTGGGATTGCATTGAATCTACATAGCAGTTTTGGAAGTATGGCCATTTTCATTATGTTGTTTCTTCCTACCCAGGAGCTAGGGATGCCTTTCCATTTTCTGATATCCTCTTTGATCTCTTTTTCCAGAGTAGACATCTTTGATTTCTTTCATTAGGTTGATTCCTAGATATTTCCATTTTTTTGATGCTATTGTGAAAGGAATTTTTTGCCCAATTTCTCTCTTGGTGAGTCTATTGTTCCTGTACAGAAAAGTTATTGATTTTTGTGTGTTGACCTTGTATCCAGCTACTTTACTGAATTTGGTTATTAAGTCTAGAAAACTTTTGGTGAAGTTCTTGGGGTCTTCCATATAGAGTATCATGTTGTCTGCAAAACTCCAGACACACTCAGCCACCTCGTCTTTGACAAAGGAGCCAAACACCCTCACTGGAAGAAAGATAGCCTCTTTCATAAATGGTGCTGGAAAAACTGGGTTTCAACTTGCCAAAGAATGAAACTAGACCTACATCTCTCACCATGCACTAAACTAAAATTGTAATGGATTAACGATTTAAATATTAAAACAGAAACACTAAACTGGCTGGAAGAGAGGTTAGGTAGAACTCTTGAAGACATTGTTGTAGGAAAAGATTTTATGAACAAAACCTCAGTTGCACGTGAACTAGCACAAAGAATCAACAAGTGGGATCTCTTCTTATTAAAAAGCTTCTGCACAGCAAGAGAAACCACCAACAGCATGGAGAGACAACTCACAGTGTGGGAAAAATTTTCACCAGCTGTTCCACAGACAAAGGTCTACTATCTAGAATCTATACACAACTTTAAAAAACCAGACCTCCCAAATTTAAAGACCCAATCCAAAAATGGGCATCTGAAATGAACAGACATTCTCAGACAAAGAAGTAGAAATAGCAAATGAATATATGAAAAAAATGTTCAACATCACTGGTCAATTGAGAGATGCAAATGAAAACAACCCTGAGATTCCACCTCACCCCAGAAAGAATTGCTGCTATTATGAAATCAACCAATAACAAATGCTGGTGGGGTTGTGGGGGAAAGAGCAACACTGCTCCACTGCTGGTGGGAGTGTAGACTGGTGCAACTACTGTGGAAATCAGTATGGAGATACCTCAAAAAACTAGGATTAGAGGTGCCTTTTGACTCAGCTGTTCCCCTGCTGGGTATCTTCTCAAAAGAATTAAAAGAATCATACCACAGTGATATATGTATATCCATAGTCATAGCAGCACAGTTTATAATAGCTAAAACTTGTAAAGAGTCCAAATACCCATCAACTGGAGACTGGATAAAGAAAGTGTATTTTTAAATAAATAAAATGTAGTACTACTCAGCCATAAAGAATGATAAATTATGGCCAGGGGTTTAGCTCAGTGATTCAGATGCCTGCCTTGCAAGCACAAGGTCTCGAGTTCGATCCCTGGTACAAAATAAATGATAAATTAGAGACATTTATAGCTAAATAGATGCACATTGAAGTGATACTCTTAAGTGAAATAAATAGGACACACATGTAAATACTGAATAGTTTCTCTAGTGTGAGAGATTGAAAGTGTAAATAAGGACTAAATGATATCATAGATAACTTGAAATAGAAGGAAAAGGGGCAAAGGAAAAGGGGAAGTGGGAGGGGTAGAGGAAAGAAAAGAAGGGAATGGAATTAATATGAGAAAATGAAGAAATGGAAACAAAATCTTTATAAATAGGGAGGGGTGGAGGGGTTGAAGGGAGGGTAGGGGAATGGGGAAAAAAATAAGAATCAGGACAGATTATATAAAGATACAAATTTCCAAATATGAATGTAATTATATTGTATACTTAAAATGTACCAATAAAGTTAATAAAAAAGAAATGTCAGCAGGATGAAAGATAATAAACAGTGTCATTTAAAAAAAAGAAATTTCCTGAGCAGCTAATTTTTCAAAAAAAGGTATGAAATATCATGAATGTTTACTCATGTATTTAAAAGCAATGAAAATTATGACAGCAAAAAAACCTAATTGCTACATAATTGGGAAATCATTTTGAATCTGAAGACTTTTGTTTGAAAAAGTGACTTCAAAACACTAAACAACTACAACAAAGTTTGGGGTTTTGGATGTTTAGCTGGTTATAAAAATACAGTAAGAGACAGTGATAGTAAGGTGGAGAGCGCAAGCAGGTGATCCCCACTGGGGAAATTAGACAATTTTAAGTTGAGAATAAGTAGCTGTGAGTGACTCTCCACTAATGGTGAAGTAAATGGGTAACTGAGTCATTCTTTTTTCCTCATAGGTATAAATATTAGTTCTAGGAAGACTTGGGCTGTCTCAGGAGGGTTTCAATAAGAGCCACATTGGGAAATGTGCTTGCTTATGAAAATCATTGTGTTTGTCTATTCCTGATTTTGCTCTCATTGAGGAGCTTGGAAATTCAAGAGCAATCCCATCCCATCAGACATCGAGTTAAGTCAGCTTCTACTCACCTAGACATGTCAGTTTCCATTCTCTGCACTTAACTAGGGTTTTTTTTTTTTTTTTTTGTAGACTAGAAATGGATCACTCTTTGTCAGGACCATGTATTTATCCTTTGAGTGATAGCTGGCAAACTAGTGCCTGTTATATACCATGTAGATAGTGAAAACTTTGTCAGAAAAACTTAAGCAAATTTTATGACTGAAACGAAACACAACCTGTAAGGTGAGTTCTTAAGAAGGTAGATTCAATGTACTAAATCTGTTCTCCTTATTTTCCTTGCCTTGAGCATGCAGGTTTTTAGAAAGGAAGATTTCAGTTACTTTTGCCCATTTTCCTTATCTTCCTTACCTTAAGCATGCATGCACAGCAACATTACTTGGAAATTGGTAGACTTCATATCAGTTATCTAGTTTTTCTAGATAGATCAATCGATCGATCGATCGATAGATAGATAGATAGATAGACAATGATTGAGTGGCTACAAATAGTTATTTAGTTGGTATATGATACAAAGCAATCAAGCACTGGCCCCTCTGATTGAGATTCCTGCCTTATGTCTCAGGTAACTTGCATGTCATCAGATGATTTTGTTTTTACCAAATCTAAATATGAAGACCTTTGTGATTGAGTCCTGTTCATGCAGTGGAAAAGTTATATTTTCTCTCCATTGTTGAAGTCCTGATGTTAGTATTCCTGATTATAGTAATCTAAATTTTACTATGTATTCTCTTACTTGGAAAAGTACAGCTTTAGTATATAACTTAAGCCACATTCTCCAGATATAAGACACATTTTATCTGGGCTCTACTAAGAGCAGATCCAGATTTCTTTCCTAATGAAAAACTGGTTTTGTTGTCTTCTCACACAGGACAGTTAATAACAATCATAAACCCTAGAAAATATTTCATATTAAGAAAAAATATGCTTTCTGCTTCAGTCATATAGAATCCCAACTTTTGTTGACATCAAGAAGACATAGGCCCCTTCCACTTGCACTGGTTCTATTTTCCTGCCTCAGATTGCAGATGCTACAGGAGAATCATAGATTTGAGGGAACTGTCTTCTTTTATGTGAGCTTCACCTGTAATTTTGGGGATGAGGAGAGGGAGAAGAGGGTGGGGGAAAATCCAACAAACCCAATATTAGAAAATATTTAGACATCTAGGATAGAAGGGTAAATGACAGAAAACTGGCCTCTACCCAAGAGATGGTATTTGGGAGGGACATGTGAAGTTAATATACTTAGAGCTTTATTAGAGATGGTTAAGTGAGAAGTGGGGGTGACCACCACAGATAAGGCTTAATGTTCTTTGGATTATATGGTTGTTGAGAGGAATCCCACTCTAGAGGTTGACTGACATTCCTGTTTGCTCTGAGAGACCTGAGACAATCCCCTTTAGCAGTAAGGGACACCAGTAACAGTACCAGGGATGAAGCCTTCCTCAAGAGCCAGATTTGGAATTTAGAAATGTCTGGAAATAAAAAGGATACTTTACTTATTCTCTTTCTATCTATGATCAGAAAAGATCATTCCATGGTACTGTCTGAATGTGTATTGTAGTGTGATTTGTTTGCATTTATTAAGCAGTTGTCACATGCCAAACACTGTAATAAGTAAATGCATTTTCTTATACAGTGCTTGTAACTTCTTAGGAAGATGCTATTAACAATGTCTGCGTGCAAGGATAGCAGAGAATGACTTAGGTGTGTAGTGGGCTTTAAAAATATTCCTTGCTACCAAAGAACTGCATTCTTGGCTAAGATACCCCATGAAACCTGAAGAAAAAATAGGAATAGTAGGTAAAATTCCAAATGGCCTCCAAGACTCATTGCTTGGTGTACAGTCCCAGCATGATCACCTTCTATCAAATGTGCATGAAACCTCTGAATATGGTGGGATTTCAATGCCTTGATTGAAGTCTGTTATGTAACACTTCACCATAGCAATGTAGGACTTTGAGGAAGTAGTTGCCACTTTGTGAGAAGGCCAGGAGGATAGGATTACCTAGAACCTATGCTGGTCTCTGGGAGCCTAGATTGACGAGCTCCTCTCACAACCATAAAGAAAATGGAAACCACATTTCTAAAATTACAAGGAGCACAAGTTGGCCTCCAAGGTTCATAACTTTGCAATAGGATCCTGCACCTCAAATGAGATTGCATCCTCAATTTATACCTTATTAAAACCTGCATGAACTTGAGCAGGTCCAGTTGACCTGACCCATGGAGAAAGTGAGATAATAAATGTGTATGCTTTATATCACTAAGTTTGTTATAATTTATAATAACTCAGAGAAAGCTAAAAAATGGCTTTCCTCTACTTCTCTATACATCAAGTATCTCTATCTCTGCATGTCTGTATGTCTTGTATGTGAAGGAGATGCTGAAATCACTTCATCACCTTTGCTTTGAGCTTTACAATAGGTAAAGTAAGAACAATTATGGAGTTGTCTTTCATAGATGACACAGTTGCCATATAGATAATGGATTGTCAGTTCACAATTAAATGGTAATGGCTGATGCTCCTTCTGTATCCACAGGGAAGGTGACCAAGAGTGAGATGAAATGTGGAACGCAAGCCTAGTGACAACATTCTTCCTCACCGGCCTTCCGCACGCAACAACACTGGACACCACACTCTTTGGCCTCTTTCTCCTCATTTATGTGCTCACCGTGCTGGGAAACCTCCTCATCCTGCTGGTGATCAGGGTGGATTCCAACCTCCACACCCCCATGTACTACTTCCTCACCAACCTGTCTTTCATTGACATGTGGTTCTCCACTGTCACTGTGCCCAAAATGCTGATGACCTTGATCATGTCCTCAGGTGGTGGGGCTATCTCCTTCCACAGCTGTGTGGCCCAGCTCTATTTCTTCCACTTTCTGGGGAGCACCGAGTGTTTCCTCTACACAGTCATGTCCTATGATCGTTACCTGGCCATCAGTTACCCCCTCAGGTACAGCAGCATGATGAGTGGGAGAACATGTGCCTTTCTGGCTGCTGGCACTTGGCTCATCGGCTCCCTGCACTCTGCTCTCCAGACCACCTTGACCTTCCGTTTGCCCTACTGTGGGCCCAACCAGATCCAGCATTACTTCTGTGATGCACCACCCATTCTCAAGCTGGCCTGTGCAGATACCTCGGTCAATGAGATGGTCATCTTTGTGAACATTGGTGTAGTGGCTTCTGGCTGCTTCCTCCTGATAGTGCTGTCCTATGTGTCCATTGTCTGCTCCATCCTGAGGATCCGCACTTCAGAGGGGAGGCACAGAGCCTTTCAGACCTGTGCCTCCCACTGCATTGTGGTCCTTTGTTTCTTTGTGCCTTGTGTTTTCATCTACCTGAGACCTGACTCCAAGGATGCTGTGGATGGGGTTGTGGCTGTTTTCTACACTGTGCTGACACCCTTGCTCAACCCTGCTGTGTACACCCTGAGGAACAAGGAGGTGAAGAGAGCTCTGCTTAAGCTCAAGGGCAAATTTGACCATTTTCAGACAGAGTAAACACTAGGAAGCAGATGTGCTCATTGTCTCAAAATTGAGCATATAATTCAGTTGATCACACAAATTTTATTGCATACACAGTTCTCTTTCAAACAGTGTTTCAAACCACCTCTTTAAGGCTATTTCTTTCACAGACTTTCAGTGGGATTGTTAACATCAGAATTAGATATTTTACTTATGTTGGACATTTTGATCTATTGACAAATTGCTGTAGGGTTTGTTTTTTGCTTTTAATAAATGGATTTTCTACTTGGATCTCAGATACAGAGGGGTGAATTATTCATCTATTTAAGTTGATTATATGCTCCTTTTAAAAATTTTTTTTCCTATACTCAAACTTGGGATTTCATTATCACTAGAATGCTTGAAAAGGATAGGAACAAATATCAGAAGCCATTTATGCATGGCTGAAATTATACAAATTATTGGGCCTATGTATTTTTGTGTGTGGATAAGGATGTGTTCTGTGAGGTCCCAGTGTCTACTTCTCCTTGCTTGCACAGGTTGTCCATATTAATTGTCTCAACATAGAAATAGACCTCATTTTCTGAGTATCCTTTTATCTCTGGACTACCTGTAGCAACTGAGAGGAATTACTGCCTGTGGAGAATCCTGCCAAGCTTTTAGATTGATGAGTGGGCTCAGGATGAAGTTAGACACTATGAACCCCGAGAACTATGTACATAAGAATAAAATCTGTGTGGATATTTCTAGCCTTTGGCAAGTACTCTAACCTTGAATTCACCATTTTATTGAATCAGATACTTAATTTTGCACAGGGAAAAATCTTTTCTACAGATATTTTTGGCTGATTGTGCTGTTCAGGCATCTCCTTCTGCCACCATCTTGAATCTTGGAAATTCAGCAAGGTAGTATGTGCTCTGATACAAGGATGCCCCACCATGAAGGGAGAGACCAAGGCTGGTGTTTATTTAAAAATCAGAAAAGTGAAAATATAATTACGTAAGTTTTTATTATATGATTTCATTATATTTCCTTTACAAACTAGGAAATAAGACCTGGCACATAAAAAATATCTTTTAAAAAAACTCAATACAAAGTTACACAGCATGTACAAATCCCATACTTGTGAATATCTGCATTTAATAAATAAGACTTCTGAAATTTTTATAATAGCCACACTTGTAGGTATGAGGTATTAGTTTATTATAGTTTTAATTTGTATTTTCCTGATTAATGGTGTTGAATATCTTTTAATATGTTTATTGATAATATGTATATCCTCTTTGGAATATCTCCTTCAACAATTTGTGTTTGTAAATTCAGGTGCCCTTTTTTCTTTTTCCTATTGAGTTGTGAGAATTCTTTACATATCTTGAGTATTAAATCTTTATCAAATATGTGGTTTGGAAAGATTTTCTAACATTTTCTAGGTTGGTTTTGCATTCTGTGGGGTGTTTTGTTTGTTGTGCAGCAACTTTTTTTGCTTATATTTACTTTTGTTGCATGTTATATAACATTTTTATGGATGTCTGAATGTAGCTTCCCTTACATTATTAGTGATAAATCATTTTAGTTATGATCACTGTTATTGATAATGTAATCTTTTCTCTGATCATTTTACACTCCCATATTTACTAATTTTCAAGGACTTTAACTATAATAAAATACATTAAAAAATTAGATAATAAATTAAATATTTAGAAGCAAAAATGATATATTACTGAATTTATGATATGCTGTGCACTTTATAAAGATTATCAAAATCTAATCTTTGAGTACTAACAAATAGGTACTATTATATAAATTCATGGAATTACTAAAGAGTAAGCTCATGATTTAATCCTAGACTACATGTTACCAATGCACATGATGTTAACCTATATGCTATGATATTTTCACATAATTTCAGATGCTTTTTTCTGTTTTTTGGGGGGTGGGGCAATTTATATCAGTGAATATGAATAATCATTGAAATAATGCACATATTTTTCTGTAGTTACCTGTATTTTATATGTCAATATAGGGATTTTGTAAACTATATCACATTGTTTTGGGTTGAGTTCATAATAATTTTACTTTGCTTGAAATTTTCCTTTGGATATAAGGGTATTTCACCAAGCTCCCTATATCTTCTTTAAAAAAGTATTTTCCCTCTTGTCTTCAGCTTTCTCATTTCTCTAATATGCTGCGACTAGTTCAGTAAGAGAGATCCTGGACCTAGATGCTCTTCATCCTCTTCACTCAGACCTGTCTTCTCCCTGTCATTGAAACGACAGTAAGAAAAGAAAATATTAGGAAATGACGAGGGAGTAGGATGACACAAAAAGTAAATGCTTGGAAAATAAAGAAAAGTACAGGTATTTTAATCTTGGATAAAAATCATTTATATTATCAAATAATAATTAGGAAAACTTCATTTTGTAAGCATTTAATTGTATCATTATCATGCTCTAAGAGCTATCAGTACTGTTTTCACTTGATCTTAGCCAAAAGGCCGACAAGCAATTATCAGTACTGTTTTCAAAAGGTAAAATTTTTAAATAATAAGAAACCCAGAAAGTCCTGTTTGCATTCCATATTAGTAATGAAACTTCAACTAATCTTCCATCACCTTAGACAACATTTTTATCTACTTTCTTGGGATTTTTCCTTGAATTAGTAGTTCTGGAGCACTGAACAAAGATGTTGTCCTCAAAGGCTTCTTAGTAGTTGTTACATTTAACATGTATCTCATAAATACTGAATGTCCCAAGACATATTTGACTGATTCCCTGAAGCTAGAATTTCTGAGTTAACTAGTAGTGAAAAGTGTTTTCAATTATAAGAAGTAAATACTGTAGCTACAGCATGGGAATTACCTGGTTCAAATCCTAAAGGAATAGGGTGACTTTCATAATGACCACAATGCTGATACTTGTTTTTTAGTTCATTCCTGTTTTTTCAATAATTAATCAATTTCTTCCATCATTTTAGTTCAGTGGTGACTAAATTTTAGGCATAGAAGACACAGAGCCTTAGGAGAGTATTTATGTTCAAGAGCTGCCGAGTGCAAAAGGAAACATGGATTTTAAATTGTTGTAAGCATAAAACCTCACCTATGAGATGCACAGCATCTAACACAGATTAGGTGGTGGAATTAATCACTAAATGAAGGTGAACAGAATTACACACATAAATAACAAAAACAAGCTCTAATTTTATTATTTGTACTAATTCATATGTAGAATATGAGTAACATAATGTTCATTACCATTTATGACTTTCATATTATGCTCCAAATTCTCAGAGCTTCTTTTTGACCATGTCAAATAGTACAGTATTTGGAAGCTTTTCATTCTTATAAGAAAAAAATTGGGCACAAGACACTAAAACCAAAGCACTTTATGTTTCTTTTTCTACTGTGATAACCTCAGGGTTCAGACTGTGCATATGTATTGCCACAGTCGTGTATTAACCAGACACAAGGCCAAAAGGCACCACCTTGCCCCATTCCTGTAGGTGGAGAAGAGGGGATTTTATATGAAGTGCACTAAAGTGTTAACTCAAATGTTCACAGTGTGATTCAATTTTTTTCACATTGTGGGACAAAATGGGACAAATCTTGAGCCCGTGAAACAATTCTTCATTTCCTGTATTGTATTTTTTGATTTTAGCATTGTTAAAATTGTTAAAGTGAAAGGATGTTTTATCCCCATCCTTGATAGTACAGGACATTTCAAACCATTGGAAACATCTTTTTATTTATTTATGGACTCTATTTTCAGATTTTGGATATCCATGCTATCAAAAACAGCCAGGATGCATGACTATTACATCAAAAAGGACATTTGTGAAGCCCTAAAGATTCTGCATGATGTTATCCTCCCAATTCATTCACAGTCACAGAAGCAATGAAAAGCTAAAGTGAAATTTTGAAAATGTGATTAAGATTTATGCCATAACAAGTCCGGAGTGGTCAGATGTCCTAAGTCTATAAATGTAAGATCGGAACTCATGTGGTGAAGTATTAATGAATGAAATCCGTTAGATTTTCCATTATTTCTCTAGAGTGGTGTTAAGAGTATTGCAAAGCATTAATGAAGTCTGCCAAGTCATTCACAAGTATGAGAAACTCTGAAAGTCAACAAAGAAGAACAATATCATAATAGGCAGCAGACTATTGTAATTCAACAGTATTTATAGAGGCTATTCTAAGTGCTGCTCAACATTAACACTATAATGCAGGGAATATTGAGGTACTTTCCCTTGTGTGTATATTGATTATGTATTGCACAAATTATTCACATTATAGATATGCTTCCACACAGCAGCCATGACTTTAAACTTAACTGAGATTTACTGACAAACGGGAAAAATCCTGAGCCTGTGAAACTATTCTTCATTTCCTTTCTAGTGTTTTGATTTTAGCATTTCCTTTTGGTTCTATTATAAAGTTTTAATCTTTGCTTCTGCTGTTCATTTGTTCTTTCATGTTGCCTACTATTTCTATTCAAGTTCTTAGCATATTAATCATAGTTATTTAAAATTCCCTATCTGATAATTCTGAATAAGATCTGTGGATCATATTTTAAGGTCAGGGGTCTATAGATGAGGAAAAAATATCATAGGGGCCTCATTAGGTCTTTGAGCTAATCCTTACTAAGAGTTAAAAATCAAACTTTACTAGAGAGATTACCTTGGGAAATAGGTCAAGGACAGAGGGTAGAGAAAGAGAAAAACCAGATAAAGAAAGGCACCAGGGACTTGCACTCAGAGACTAGAAAAAGAGCTGACAGACAGGACACAGAGAAAGCCAAGAGCATAAACAATAAGCTGGCCCACTTCCAATAGAATATAGAGAAAACAGGGGTGGGCTGGCTAACTGTAAGGCAGTCTGTGCTCACACCCATGCATTAACATATATATTATATATCTAATATTATTCACTATAGGGTCACTATACTATTCACTCTAGGGTCATTATACAATATAGATACCCACCTGCCCCCTTACTAACTCTAAGCTAACCATGAATAAGGTACCCCCTTGCCAACTAGCCATCCACCCCAAAGATAAGGCCTTAAAAGGTAGGCCAAGGACAAGTGAAAAGATAGATAGAAAGAAACTACATGTAGACCACCAGAAAATATGACCTTAGGCAGAGGTGCCTGGAAGGAATCCAGCTATGGCAAGTTCTGGGGATGGGGTGGAAGGCCTCTGACCCTCTATAGAAGCAGACAGAAGCAAAGGCCCATGGGTCTGCCATTTTTCCAGAGCCCCCTACCCGAATTCTTTCTTAACAGTATAGCTATCTATCTTCTCCACTCCTCCCCCTTCCTTTTCCTCTTTACAAATAAAAGGTCTTCCTTTTGTTAAACATGTCCCTCTGATTTTTTATTGGGGCTGAGCTTGCAATCACAGCGAGCTTCTTGGACAGCAGAACAGTGGAGCTCATTCCCCAGATGCGACATCTTTGGCTCCCTGACTAGGAGCCAGATATGACAATAACATAAAAATCTTTGTTAACATAAAAATCTTAGTTGAGATATTACACTATAGCTTTGTAAATTTTTAACTAGGAAAGGTTGACAAAGA
Source organism: Heterocephalus glaber (assembly GCF_000247695.1). The sequence continues at coordinate 1,166,764 of NW_004624880.1, read as the reverse complement.
CTACTACTTATTACAACCTCTTGTATTTCTGTAATTATTTTAATAATATTTTCAATGAAATAAAGGCCTGGGTATTTGGCTTAGATGCCATCATTAAAAATTTAAACTGCTTTCAACATGATTTTGTGTAATACATATCAATGTAGTGTATTAAATCTATCAGCATGTTTCCAGTTCAAATCTATAATGAACTTCTCCTTGGGCAACCATTACACTTGCAACAATGTACCCTGAATGATGCTATGCTTACTTTTCTCTCTTGTTAGACAATGACCTTGCTGAATACAGATTTGCTATTCTTTTGCATCTAGTGTTGCTTATCATGTGTCTTACTACTCAATAAGCATACCATAACATTTTATGTAATTGTGAATTAAATAAAATTATGTGATGTTACCAGGAATTGGAAAGAATAGACTTGAACCTAATGGCTAAGTCATTTTGGCCTATCTTTACATCAGTATTCTCTTTTATAAAATAAATTAGACTATATAATGGACCCTTGGTAATCTGGGTTACTGGTGTAAGCATGAATAATTGACCTTGTACATTTATAACTGCTTAATGATTTATGTAGGCTGTGTTACTATAGTTAGTGTGGTTTTCTTTTCATCAAAATTTCACAGCTCACTTTGAACAAGATATAGAAAACTGGTGCAGATGATGTTCTTGCTCAAACATCTCTGGAATGCAGCTGGCACAAATCTGAAGAATTTGCTGTTTAGTATTAGTTCAGTATTAGTTTTCCAATTTGCTGATCCTGGTCTGCTACGGAGAATTGCCATATATTGTATTAACAGGATACATGTGGTGCTTAAATTAAGTATTTCTATTTAGATAAATGAAATTACACATTTAATAAATGTATATATCCGGATGACTGATTATGAGGTTCATGGCCTACGCCTTTCTGTCCTTTATAGTGTCCATTTTAAACTTTGAGTCAAACAAATGTGACTTACAGGGAGAGTAAAATTATGTGGGAATGATTGCCTTGTAATTTGTTATAAATTGGAGATATTGTCAATATTTTTATCTCTAAGAGTATTTGATTATTTTTGTGTAAAAATGCCTGTCTTCTGTTATAAAAGTAATTTTACATTTGCTGAGAGAGATACTTTGCATTTAGAATATTTTTTTTTCTGTTTTTAGTACCAGGGATCGAACTCAGGTCCTTGCTCTTGTGCAGCAGGCGGCGAAACCACTGAGCTAAATCCCTGGCCCTGCATTTAGAATAAAAGTCAGGAGTTTTATAAATATAGAAAAAAGCATACAATATATGCAATTCCTATGATGCATATTGGACAAAGGTTAACTCTGAAAAATCTTTCAGAAAAAAGTTAAAGATTTGTACAATTTTTATTAGGTCATGAAGGTGAATTAGGAACCATTTTTCTTTTCAGCTAGTATTTTCTTAACTGAAAATGTCATCATACAGATACTATATTACATAATAGATTGTGAATATTATGAATATTTTAAATATAGAGTTTAAAACGCATGAAAATTATTCTAATGCTTTTAACTATATATA
>NW_004624880.1:1133196-1163720 GCF_000247695.1 Heterocephalus glaber | reverse complement strand
TTATTAAATGTTGGCAGGATTCAACTACCACCAGCCCATCATTCAAGCATCTCTCATTTTATCTTTTTCCAAGACACACACACACACACACACACACACACACACGCTTATACCCATTTAACCCATTTAAATAAAATTTCCAAAACAGTCTCAGTCTCTATCCTTGGTGGCTGAGGGAAAGTTTCTCCAACTCTCAAATATTACTGCAGCTGGCCTCCCATTTCTGCTTTACCCAGCCCACATTTCCGGTCATACAAAAAACCTGAAACTAGTTAAAATAATGCAAGAATAGCCAGAGTACCATTTCTCTCAACCTTTCTTATATCTCTTTTTATATATACATTTTAATTATTTCTCCCTCCAAGATTTTAAGAAATTTCTCATTTTCTCTTTAAAGCATAACCAAATCATATCATGATGTATTTTTTTATTTTCCTCTTTCTCCATACATAGTTATTCTTTTTTTTCCATTCAGTTTTTTGGTACATTTTAGGGATACAATGCAGTTACATTCATCATTGGGATCTTGTACCTTTACATGATGTATTTTGGTTCTTATTTTTTCCCCATTCCCTTGCCCTCTTTTCACCCCCTCCACCCTTCCCTATTTACAGAGACTTTGTTTCCATGTTTTTCCTTTTCTCATGATGTATTTTGAGAGAATGAAGAAGAATTAGATCTGCTTAAGTAATAGAACTAAATTCTATCTCTGTTGTTTGTGTTTCAGGATTGAATTGTTTGTAATAATATACTTGTGATGAAATAAACATAATTGTACTTTTAAAAATAGAAATTAAATACACAGTCTCTAGTTGTGTTTATTGTTTCTAGCATATCTATAATTCGGAGCTGAGACTCATTTTTTTCCTTCAATGAGTAAACTGCATGTTCCAGAATTTATATATAAAAAGAGAAACGTAATAAAAAGCTATGAAAAACTATGGAGAAATCTGGTTAGATACTTGGACTTGTCCAATAAAAAGGAAACATTTCTTTAGTCATCTCTAAGATATTTCTGTCATAGAGTTCATATTTGTAATCAGTTTCATTTTGGGGTCTTTGACAGAAACAGATGTTTCCACTGTGGAAATTGGCTGGAACTGAATTGCACACTCGGTCTTAATAACAATGTTTATAGTGAAATTACTTAATTTATGTTTTACATAATTTAGAACCTTTTATAAAACTGTGCAATATTGACTATGTCACAATGAAGGCAATCTAAGTCAAAACTAATAAAGAATGAAGAAACCCAAAAACGTTCAAGAAGAATTAGCTCTGCTTAAGTAATAAAGAGAACTAAGCTCCATCTCTGATGTTTGTGTTTCAGGACTGAACTAAAATAAAAGTAATATACTTATTATAAAATAAACACAGTTGTACCCCTACAAATGTAGACTAAATAATAGTCTGAGAAAACTAAGAATGCATTGTAATCGTCCCAAAATGTCCAAAAATTAAACATGTTACAGTTTTTCAAATTTTTGCTACTTACCAATTTTACAAATAAGCTTTGAATATGACTTTAAGGTTTAAAAAACGCTCAATCCTTCATGAGTAGTATAATTATTTTTCTTGCACAGTTCAAAACACCTAATAAAATTCTATTGAAACAAGTATTTTAAAAAGAGCTTAAAATTGGTGTGATATCTCGAGAGATACTGCCTTGGCTTTTGATTTCTCGTGGATAAAGATAAAATTTTGACATTCTGGTGGATATTCAGAATTTTATTCCCACACATTTCTTAAAGTTGTTCTGTTTTGGATGGACCACCATTCCATAAGTTATTTTATTTTGCCAAAAATTATTTTTTTACTTAATTAAAAAAGAAGGACATTCTGGTTTGATGATTTCTCCTGTAGAAAGTGATTAATTTTTTTCTGATTTCTTCCCTGAATTCCAAAGTGGAAAATATGCACTTCCATTCCCAAAGAAATAATTATTTGGTGAGGTTCATAGTCTCTTTGATGAATCTCTAATTTTCTGGTGGTTATGGCCCATCACAATAAAGTTCTTAGAATCTTCTGTGCTCCAGGGATAATCAACGTATTATTTCTTGTAGATAAACATCCTAATTAATTAAGCTTCCTCCCTCTAGAGCTGAGGCTGATTTGTACTATGCAAGTTCCTGAATGTTGCCTCAGCTCGTCTCTCAGAGATTTCCTCTTATTTGAGACGTCTGCCTTTTTACCTTCTATCCTTTAAGGTTAAACCATATTTGTATTTACATTTTCTGTAAAAGTTATTTTGTTTTTGTTATTTTCTCATTTTAGTTTGACTTAATGTGACTAAAATGTGAGAAATATAACTTTTTTCTTGAATTAATTTATGTCTTAGCTATCACAAAAAATTTTATGAAAACAAAAACAAAAAATGATCTAACAGTAGAAACCAAAGCACTATTTTGGAGAAGGAAAATTGTAGCAACATGCACCTTCTGTGGTAATGGAAATATTGTTACCTCTGTATGGATAACAGAGTTCCTTTGGAAAAGGACTGAAAAACCGACGTCTCTTGAATTAGTACTTTTGCCAATTAACCTATAACGACACCTGATTATCTGACATTATGTATCCATTTAGATTGACATATTTGATCAATGTGAATAATTAAATGAAATGAAAGTCTATTTTAACAATTACTTGCAAGTTAGAACTACTTAATATATTTAAACATCTCGTTATTAAGCATATGCTATTAATGGTTTTGGTACCAGGGATTAAACTCAATATTTACACTGAGCTACACCCCCCGCCCTTTTATTTATTTTTTTATCTTTGAGTCAGAGTCTTGCTAAATTGCTAAATTACCCAGATTGGACTCAAATTTTCTGTCCTCCTGCTTTAGCCTCCCAGAGTGCTGGGATTACAGATTTGCACCACCATACCCAGCTTCATGCTGTTAAATTTTATTAATTTGTATATCCATCTACCTTCGTTTGGGTACTGTAATGAATACTATTATCTTTCATGTATTTAGGTATGAATATGTATTATCTGTATAAAATAGTTTTGTTTTTTATTTTCCTAATTAAAAAGATTTTAACTTTCTTTACTCTCTTTTGGCAGTGGAAGAAAATATTATTGCTGCCTACGTATCTGTTGTTCACATATTAAGTAGATCCCTTATGCATACTGAAAAACTTAGTAATTTTCCTATCAAAAAGAGGTTGGCAGTGACCACTTGGGGTGAGTTTTACTTTTTTCTGGAACAAGAAAGGAATAATCCTTTTTTGTGTGTTCTACTCACCAAAACCCAGTGAGGTTCTATATGACCAGCAAGCCAGAACATCTAATATCATAAAAACTTCTTCCTTGATAGTCTTTGCACATGAGAAAAGGCTTCACTGAGTCCACTCACATTCTGATGACTCCTGCTGGTACCCTGAGACCAGAGAGGGTTGGAAGCCCATGCACTGATGCTTGGCCCTCACATTCATCCCCAAGTGTCAGAATAAGTCTAATCCTTGTTATTGTACCATGGGCCAGAATAGACAATCTCTAATACAGCTTTTTTGTTTCAATCATTTGTCTTATGACATAAAACTATATAAATAGAAATTCATAAGCATAAATGCACAAATTTATTATAAAGCAACCACTCTTGTAATCATCACCCAAATAAAAAAATAAACACTACCTGTTATGTTTTAGTCCTCTCATCTCCTGTTCTTGGACATTCCCTGTTCTTGGATAGGCAGAACGAATACAGTCAAAAAGAACATACTTCTAAATTTGGTATACAGATTTACTACAATCCTAATAAAAATACCAATAGCATTCATCACAGAACCAGAGAAAACAATCCTAAAGTTCATATGAAATCAGAAGAGGCTTAGATTGGCAAAAGCAATCCTGGGCAATAAGAGCAAGAAGGAAGTATCACAATTCCAGACTTCGAATTATATTGTGAGGCTACAGTGATAAAAACATCACGGTATTGGCAAAAAACCAGACGTGTAGATCAATGGAACAAAATAGACTATTCAGAAACAGCTCCAGGCACATTCAGTTCCCTGACCTTTGACAAAGGGGCCAAAAACTTTCACTGGGGGAAAGACAGCCTCTAATAAATGGTGATGGGAAGGTCCGGGGATTTAGCTCAGGGGTTTCGCCGCCTGCTGCGCAAGCTCAAGGACCCGAGTTTGATCCCCGGTACCAGAAAAAAAAAAAAAAATGGTGATGGGAAAACAGGCTTTCCACATGCCAAGACTGAGCTTAAACCCATACTTGTAACCACATAATAGACTAAAAAAATGGGTACAAATCTGTGTATTGAAACAGAAACAATCTGCTGGAACATAAAATAAGTAAAACTCTTAAATCCTAGGTATAGGAAAGGTGTAGGCTCTGAACAGAACCCCAGTTGAACAAGCAATAACACCAAAAATCAACAAAAGGATAATATAAAAAAAAAGCTTCTGCACAACAAAGAAAATAACCAACAGAGTGAAGAGGCAACTTACAGAATGGCAGAAACTTTGCTAGCTATTCCACAAGGGACCAATATCTAGAATGTATAAAGAACACACACACATAAAATTAGACCCCCCCAATTAAAAAGATCCAATTAAACAATGGACAACTGAAATGAACAGACACTTCTTAGAAGAAGTACAAATAACCAATAAAGACATGAAAAAAATGGCCATTTGAGAAATACAAATTATAAAATATTGAGATTCCATTTCATTCCAGAAAGAATGGCTATCTTCAGGAAATCAAATAACAGTTACTGGTGAGGCTGCATAGGAAAAAAGTAGTCCTTCTTTATTGTTAGTTAAAGTCACTATGGAAGTCAACATGGAGATTCTTCAAAACACTAAAAGTAGAAGTTCCATTCAACTCAGTGTATTTCCCTTCTAGGTATCTTCCTGAAAGAGTTAAAGACATTATATTACAGTGATACATGCATAGCCGTATTTGTAACAGCACGATTCACAATGGCTAAATCTTGGAAGCAGTTTATATGTCCTTGACCAGACAAATGGATATAGAAAATGTGATATTTATACATGATAGAGTACTAGTCTGCTAAAAAAGAAGGATAAACTAGTCATTTGTAGGAAAATGGATGCACCTTAAGACCATAATGTTAAGTGAAATAAATCAGACACACAAGATTACATATCAATTGGTTTCTCATACATAAGATGCCCAAAATATAAAGAAAGAGCAAAATAATGAATAGAAAACAGGAAACAATGGTATCTTTAGCATATGGAAAGGGAACCAAGAGATAGAAGGAGGAAGAGAGATAAAAATTTTAAAAAGGTGCAGAATTATGATGTGTACATGTAGCAAGTCCCTGTGAGGAATGTGATCATTACATACTACAAAAATCTATCAAAATATACATAGGAGAATGAATCTAAGACATAGAAGGAAGAGGAAGGAGGGAAGGGGATAAAAAATAATTAATATGTGTTATGTACATGTATGAACTCCCCACACTGAATGTAATCACTATGTTCCACAGACATGTACCAATAAAAATAAATTAAAGAAATAATAATTTAAAAATTTATCTTTTCAAATTTTAAATAAGTGGAAGAATACAGTAATATTTACAATGGAGCTCTATTGCTTTAAAGTATGATTTGAAGATTTGAATATTGATACATTGTGTTAATTATCTTTTTACAGCTGTGACCAAAAATTTGAGACAATCAATGTAAAAGGAGAAAATATTTATTTAGGCTCATGGTATCAGAGCTTTCAGCCAGATTGCTTAATTCATCTCTTTGGACTTGTGGCAAGGCAGAACCTCCACAGCAGGGTGATGTAGCAGAGCAAAACTGCTTACCTCATGGAGCGATTTTTCCCTGACTGGAAAAAAAAGAAGGAAGAAAGGGTTTGGGGGTTCCAGTACATATTTCAAGGGTATGCCCCCAGTGAGCCAACTTCCACTAGGCTCTAACTGCTAAAATTTCTGCTGCCTCCCAGTAGCACTGTCACCTTGGAACCAGGCCTTCAACATGTATGATTTTGGGTGACATCGAAGATCCGAACTACAACATTCTGGCCCAGGCTCAAGAAGGTTCATGTACATTTTACAGTGCAAAATGTGTTCAGTCCTTCACTAAGAGTTCCCATGGTCTTAACAGTTCCAGAATTGCTAAAAGTCCAGTTCAAATCTCCTCTGAGACTCAAGGCAAACCCTTAGTCCTTGAAAAATATAAATGTTAAATATTTGTAACATATGATAGCACAGTGTAAAACATTCCAATTCCAAAGGGAGGGATAAGAAAATAGCAAAGAGAAATTGAATCAAAGTAAGACCCAAATCCATCAGTGCAAACATGAAATCCTATAGTTTTGTCCTGTGGCAAGTCAAACCATCATGGTGAGGAGCATGTGGTGGAATGAATCTAGTCACCTCACAGTGGCTAGGAAACAGAGAGAGGCAGGGGTTGGGTACAAATATAAATTTCAAGGAACAATAGCCTACTTCCTTTAAGTTTGCCCCACTTTCTGAAGTTCCGCTATCTCCTGATGACCATCAGCTAGAGACCAAGCCTTCCACCCATGAACCTTTGGAGGATGTTTATAATACAAACCTAACATATGCATAGCTGTCAGTTTATCTTTTTACTGTAATATATCCCAGTGTCATGAAAGATACAATTGTAGACATTAAGTGTACAAATATTTAACTAAAAATTTCCACCTGGACTACTCATGTACATTATCTAGATGTACATATGTCAAAATTTTACAGAGAAATTTGTATATTCTGACAAATGTACCTTCCAGCTTATTTGAAGGTATTAAATCATTTTCTGAAGTGATTTCATAAATATACATTATCTTTAGTGTGTCAAAGTTCTATTAATTGATAATTTTGACAACTTTAAAAAAATTGTATTGCAATTGTAATTTTAGCTTTCCCAAATCTTAAAGAGACTGAACAGATTTTCTTTGGCTTATTAGGCATTAATGTTTTCTGTTTGGTGAAGCTTGACCAAGTCATTTATTAACACTCATATTGGATTATTTTTAACAGAAATTATAGGAGTTCTTTTTATACTTCAAACACAAGCCGTATTTGTTAGTAACATTGGCTATATTGTTTCCTTTACGTTTTAATTTTTCTTATTTACTTTTAAAATTATATTAAATATTAACTTAATATTAAAGTAACAAAACTTTCAGTGTTTCTCTTATTGCTACTAGTTTTCTCTATTTTGGGCAACAAGATTTTCCTTCATTTGAATTATAAAAGTTACATTGCTTTCCTTACATATTTGAGTTTATAATATCCTTGAAATTAATTTTGATTCTATGTATGGTATTTGGTAAAGTATAAGTTTTGCTTTTTCCTTGTCAATCCAGTTTCCCAAGCGTAATTTCTTCAAAAAATTTTTTTCTCATTTTCTATGCCACCTTTAACTTATCAATTATTTATATATTCAAGGGCTCTTTTTTTATGGTCTCTATTCTCTTTCATTTGACTTTTTATCTTATTCTATACTAATACCACATTGTTTTAGTTGTTATAAAGAAAAGTAATGAAAAGAAATTTGCACATGTATTTAACTGAAGAGTAATCAAAAATGAATATTAAGTATAGTTGGTTAAAAATTGCTTATGAGAAAACTAGCATTTAAAATGTTAATATATAAAACTGGCAGAATTGACCTCCAGAAGACACTGTTAACTAACAAGTAATTTGACAATAATCCTTAAGGCTATAGTATTCATTAATTTTGCAATATTTTACTTTGGTGAACTTTAATAAAGTCTTTAATACAGACAGCTGTATGAGTTTATTCATTGTATGCACATAACTAGCCATCCACCTGTCTATCCTCTCCATCTCTGTTCTTTAATTTTGATAATGAAGGGAACACCACTAAAAAATTGAAAATTCAGAATAATGAAGATAATATTACAGTTAAAAATACAGTTGAAACAATTTAGAGATAGGAAACTTTTTTTGAAAAAAGTAAATTAATGTCAATTTTAGAAAAAGAGATACACAACTACACCCATATCATGACTGTAAGTAGTTAAAAATGTACTGTAAATAGATGGTGAAGTGACCAGAAAAAAAACATGATTAAAAGTTAACAGTGGTAATATTAAGTTAGAGGAAATGCAATATTTTTCTTGCTTTTTTGACTATTTACCAAATAAGTTATACTCTTTGTACTACTTCCATAGTAAATATGCCATATGATAGAATAATGAGGAAGAGGATGAGAAAGGGCACAAGGAAAGAAATGAAGTGTCTAATTACTGCCTTTGTTCCTTCATGCTTCTTGCTTCTGAGCATGAGACATTGGGGATATTGTCTCAAAAGGATCAGGTCCATTAATACTCACAGTTTTAAAGCTGTATAAATGCAGAGTTTAGGGACCAGATTACTAGCAGGGCTCAGTGTGGAATTTATGTCTTGGATTCAAGTGAAGAAGGTGCAAAATCATGGCCCTTTGCCATGGAATCTTATGGAAAATGGAGGGCTAGTATTAGGAACACATTCTTCTTGCCTAGGAATTTTAGAAAAAAATTCTCTATCCACACTACACGTTTTCCACCTGCTGGTAGGTGTCTAAGTCTCTGTCTGCTTCTGTTAATTCTTCTTCTGCCTACATTTCTCTCTTTCCTTTGTTCCATGGAGACATTCTCTGTGTCCTGGTCATTTCACCTGCTCTACCAAGGAAAGGAGGAGAATCATAGAACTGAGGAAAATTCTTACATGTGGCTGAGTTCAGCAATCCATAGTAAGCCAGCACTGAGCGAGCAATGAAGGAAGAGTGGTTGGGGACCAGTGCTGTGTGTGTGTGTGTGTGTGTGTGTGTGTGTGTGTGTGTCTATGAAGGGAGTGGCTTATAAGGGGAAGGTATATGACATGGGATGAGATAGGTTCTTTTTTCAGGAATCTTATTTTGCATTTAATATAAAAATTAGTTATTATCACTACCCTTAACATATAGCCATCAATATGGGAACTTCATTTAATAGATATGTGTATTTCTGACCTGTCATTAACAACAAAGGGGAAAATGCAAATATTAGTGAGTCTGGTGGTAGTGAAACTCTAAAAGCTAATAATTCAAAATTTTAGAATTCATGGTTAGAAGAAAACATCTAGCTTTCCCTGTTTCCCTGAGAGATAGTCCTTAAAGTTCTACTTGAAATCCTCTGTGGAAGATTTTATGAAAATTTGTAGTGGAAATTCAATTCTTTTCCAAATGACTATGTTTATGAGGCGATGAAAACTGGCCTTGGATTTTTTTTTTCAGACTGATGTCAGACCTTCCTTAACAATAGATGTACTGGGAGGTGTGGAATTGAATATCTACTGCAGAAGACAGGTAGATTTTGGAAATGCATCCAAGAGTTGGATGTGGTGGTACATGCTTGTAATACTATTACTCTGGGAGGCTGAGGCAGGGGGATTGCAAGTTTGATTGTAGTCTGGATGATTTAGTGAGACCCTGTTTCAAAATAGAAAAGAAGGGGGGGGTGGCTATGGATATAGCTCACTGCAAAGATCTTGAGTTCAATCCTCAGTACTGCAAAAAAAAAATGAAAAGGAAGGAAAGGGAAGAAAAAAAGAAGGAAGTAAGGAAGAAAAGAAGGAGGAAGGGTATCTAAGACAAATTCTTATATTTACTTTTTGTCTCGAGCACTGTGGACCACACACTTGTGTCAGTTAGCAGTGTGAATTTGGTGTAGTATCAATTTGACGACTGAGTTAGAAACAGGAAGGTTGAGATTAGATGGGTATTTATGTGCTTCTCATCGAAGGAATGATATTTTAATTTTGCCAGTATTTTTATGTGACACATTGTGCAGAGTCCTGATTGTATATTTGTCTTCCTCTGCTTTTTATAATCCCATGGACCCTTTTAAATCCATTTCTAATTACATTTTCATTCACATTGGAAGTACTTTTGTTACTATTACATTATTACATTTAACTCAGTCTTATATGCATGAAATTTAGTTGTTTCTGTATTGGGGTCTTTTCACCTCCTGTTGGTATTTTTGATACTTTCTCAAACTCTTAAAATCCTGAGGTAGGACTATTGTTACTCAGGGTCTGGCTCTTAGACTGATCCCTGCAGTGCTCTGAGGAGCTCCTACTTCCTTCACCTCTTCATTCTCACTCCTAATTATATATACTGAGAATTTTGTCCACAGAATAAGCCTTTACCCTTGTCAGAAGTGTAATAATTTAGACAATTGTAGCAGAGCAACAACCTGAAAGTTAATACAAATAGGTTTTTCAGATTCTTTCCTGTGAATAAATCCTGGTCACAGCAGAGGAAAATTAGTTACATGTTGAAGTGACAAATGGAGATATAGGAGAAAATGGAATAAAACAAACAAGCAAACCCAAAATGAATAAACAAGCAAACAAAAAAATTGAAAAACAGAAGAATAGACTGAGCTTTAGAAAATTTAATTTAGGTTCTTTTCTTTCTTTTTTTTTTTTTTGGTACTGGGGATCAAATTCAGGACCTTGTGCTTGTGAGGCAGGCGGTGGCACCACTGAGCTAAATGCATGGCCCAATTTAGGTTATTTCTTAGGTTTATCTAGTACTACTGTTAGTTAATAAAGCAAATTGTATTAATGCTATTGAAATTTGTATCTGGAGATCTGTAGTATAGAAATAAAATCTATTTGAAGAAAGAATTCCTAGTGGATTGGAGTAAGCATTTCTGTCACCTTTTTCTGGACTCAGTCTACTTGTTGTATGTGAGTGAGCAGATTATAAATATGAAGTGTGTTACTTTTACTCAAATATAAATGATGAGAAAAGAAAGAGCATTGTTGAAAGTAAAAATAAACAGGTGTTTGTTATTTCTGTGTCAGTTTAAATATTTCTATGCACATATTTGGATAGTATCCCTAATTACAAACTATAACATGGTTTATATTATTATATTACCATCTGCTAACAAATTTTTCATGAGGAAGAGAGATGGCTGTAAAATATTCTGGTATAATGATAAAAAAATTTACAGAAAATAAATTAAATTGGTCCTGAGTTGATTTCTGTAAGATTTTGCCAACTACTAATTACTCTTTTCCTTCAATATATGAAGAAATTGATGCCAAATTTGACATATTTCTTACTTTAACCTCTAAGGCAGATTTATTATGGTCTCCTTTCCTCATTTGGCCTTCTTTTCTTGCCTCATATGTAAATCATTTCGTTAGGAAGATACTCTCAGTTACTTGTGGTAACTGAAGGTCAGTGACTATTTTCTTCTCTCTATCCTTCCCTGCCTTTCTTCCTTGCTTTCAAAATTTATACCTGACTCTGTTCCATGGCACCATCACTCTGCATAGTCAACAAGACTGTTTGTAGAGGCATTAAGGAAAGAAATGCAAAAGTAAGATTCCATAGTTTGGCATATATGGTAAAGACCAATTTATATTGCCAACCAAGATAAGAGTAACTAGTTGAGAGCAAAGAAGACTCCATCGTGATTTTTGCTTTGCTTTTCCAGGACTGCCTGCCACAGTCTGAGCATGCAGCTGACTATGAGAAACAACACCTCCATGACAGAGTTCATCTTCTTGGGAGTTTCTAATACTGAAGGGCTGAAGAACATGATCTTTGTCTTGTTGCTGGCCTTCTACCTTTTCACCTTGCTAGGCAACCTGATCATCTTCCTCACCATTCTGGCTTCCTCCAACCTCCACACCCCTATGTATTTCTTCCTGGGAAATCTACCAGTGTTTGATATATTTTTCCCATTTGTAGTTTCCTCCAAAATGATGGTCCTCCTGGTGGGGCAAAGCCATACCATCTCTTACCAGGGCTGTGCCTCCCAGATCTTTTTCTACCACACCTTGGGTGGCACTGAGTGTCTCCTTTATACTGTGATGGCCTATGACCGCTTTGTGGCCATCTGTCACCCGATGTGATACACAGTCATCATGAACCACAGGAAGTGTATCAGCCTGGTACTGGGCATATGGCTTGGGGGCTGTCTCCATGCGAGTGTCCTCACATTCCTCATCTTCAGGTTACCCTACTGTGGTCCCAACAAAGTTCGCAATTTTTTCCGTGATATCCCAGTTGTGCTGCTCCTGGCCTGTGCAGACACCTCTCTAGCACAGATGGTGAGTTTCACCAACATAGGAGCTGTTGCACTCCTGTGTTTTCTCCTTATTCTCACTTCTTACACTTGCATTGCTCTCTCCATATTGAAAATCCACTCCTCAGAAGGCAGGCGCAGAGCCTTCTCCACCTGCAGTGCCCACCTGACCTCCATCTTCTTCTATGGGCCTGTGTTTCTTGTCTATCTCCGTCCAGCTTCCAGCCCCTGCCTAGATTCTGTTGTTCAGGTGCTAAACAGTATTGTCATTCCTTCCCTCAATCCTTTGATTTATACCTTGAGAAACAAAGATGTGAAACTGCCCCTAAGGAAGATGTTAGTCCAAATGGCCCATCCTTCTAGGGCATAAAGAGTAAGAACAATTTGTCTCTGAAATCCTTTGAGGCTGCTTCAGATCCAGAGGCTCTTTGCCAAATAAAAAGCTGGGCAAAGTTACATTCTCTCTTTTGTCGGGAGCCCCAAATATTATGTGGTAGGGTATGAGTGGGCAGAGCCAGATTTACTCCTTCCAAAAACTTTTTCAGGCTAATTTAGGTTGTTTTCTTTTTTTAATTTGCCAAAGAGTGCATATCTTCTGCTCTATATGGCCTGTACTTGTTGAAAATCTGTTTTGATTGACATGGTATAGCCACAAGTTTCTAGATGCCATTGACTGTCTTGTTGCTTTTTCTGTTCTTCCCTTCCTTTTTTATGGCTGACTTTATTCTGCTACAATATCACTCTGACTATTCAATAAAGCTATACCTTAGAGTCCTCAAGGAATGAAATTTAAAAGTAAGATTGAGAGTTTGGGAAATATGGTAAATAACAGTTTTCACTATTCACCAAGATAAAAAAAATCTGGTTGAGAATAAAGAATTTACCGAGGAGACACCAAATTCAAGCAGCTTTTAAAATGCTCCCCAAAGTTCATACAAGATGCTGCCTATTTTTATGGCTTAAAGAACATGCCTTGTGTGGCAAAGGTCAAATTGTCATGTAAGAAAGGGATTGGGCAGGAGGCTGGGGGATGGTTTCACACAATGTTCTGAAGGCTAGTGAATCATTCCAGAAGTCGGCATTTGCCCCTTCCAAGGTCAGCATGAACCTGGTGGATTTGCACAGAGCTCAGTTCAGATTTCCTGGCTCCACTTGGAGTGACTTGAGGCAGTGCTACTCTACCTTGGTTTTCATAATCCTGATAACATTCATGTGGTAGCTTCTTTGGTTGTAAACATCCCGTCCCTGTAGAAAATAATTCTGATGGTATCTGTTTCTCTTTGGTTATCTGGGAAGTCTGATGTTGGACTTCATTGTGTCTCAAAAGAGAAGAAAATGGCTCTTAATCTATTTGTAGAAAACAGAATGGATTTTATGCATTAACATGGGAAAGATCTTTGCAGGTAGAAATTTCCACCCTTTTTGAGTACTTTCCATTTCTTGAAAATGTAATATATCTATAATTATAATTATAATGTACCTATAATTAATTGAAATTAAAACAGAATACTTGCTATTAACCTGTGGGATAATTCAACATTTATGTTTATGTATTTAATTAATCTAATTTCAGAATAGGCACCTGTGGGGAGATGCTGGCCATAGGACTGACTGAACCTGAGTGCCCTAAAGAAAGGACCTTGGGGAACAACAGTTTCTGTGCTCCTGGAATGCATGGAGTTTAGAGCAGAATTTGCAGGACAACAGCCAGTAGATTTAAGAGACTATCAGAGATGTTTATTTTGGCCAATGTTTTCCCTCTGCCTAGATAAGATTGTTTAAACTAGGTCAACATGTATCACATAACAAACCATCTCATTCCAGCCTTGTTTCCTGACAAAAACTCCTATAAAATATGTTGCAAAATGCTTTTCTTCTATGTCTTTGTTCTCATGACCTTAAATTACAAATAAATAACTCTGGAGGTCTCAACTGGTTGCTGTTTCCCTGAGGCTTTGTTAGGCCCAGGAAGCAGCTCCTCTGAATCCTTGGCGATTGAATTAAATTTCATCTCCAAGTAATCTTTCTTACCCTCTCCACAGCCATAGTCACACACTGTGACAAGGATCAGTCTATTTAGCTTAATCCACTCAAGTATCTAGAATAACAGCTACTGTTCAAAGCCTGATATTATGTATGACAGTGTTCATAGTACATTATATATACTGATTAGTAATCAGAGATTCCCAGACCGAGGACTCCATACACCTCTACCTCCATAAAGAGGTAGATCTCAGAATACATTTCTTTTATGAAGGTGGAAACTGAAACAGAGAAGTCTTCACACCCAGTGTGTCTAAACCTTTAACTGAACCTCTAGCCTTTCCTATGGGTTACTGACCTCAATCAAAGGATCTTAAGTTCTGTATAATAATAGCTGTCTATATATCTTCCTTTCTATATATCACTCATTGTAATAAGTAAATTTTAATGTTAATAATTCAACCAAACAGTGTTTCTATATGTAGGTGTGATTGTAGTCCTCAATTATATATGAGAGAACTGAGGCACAAGCAGTTGAGTAACTGGATATAGACAATAGTGATGATATTGGGTATAAATAGGATAGCAGTCTGGATAACAGTCACATAAATAGGTAAGAATAGAAAAATAATAACTTCAACTCCTTTCTACTTCCATAGTAATATCCATGCAGTCACTCCATCAATGACAGACTTACTAACTTAAGGCCCTGTATCTGCCCAGTGCCCATTGGGCCTTGGATAGAACATTTGCTAAATGAACCATACAAAGGCAAAAAGAAAAACATGTATATGTGTCCATGATATAAATGTAGTGCACGCCGCACAAACACACACACGCGCACACACACACACACACATAATCATCTGATTTACTACCACAGTGGATAACGTCATCACATTGTCTTTCATAAACAAACTTAACTCTCTTGTTTCAGAATTCATAGATCCTCTGCAGTATTGATAGTGTTTCATTAGTTATCTATTTTAGTACAAAAAGAAAAAATAATACTCCAAAACTTGTGAACTTAGAACAAAATAAGTTATTGTCTTAGACTGTGTTGTGTGGTTAAGAATACTGAAGTATCCAAGCTGGGTGATCTTAGTGAAGAGTCTCTGATAATGTGGCAGGCACCCTGCTAGTCAGGGAAGCAGTCATCTGAAGCAGGATCCGCTGGCAAGAGTGCTCACCATAGTAGGGCTGTCAGCAGGAGTCCTCGATTCTTCATTCACTGCATAAACCTCTTCATTTATCCACCTATGTGTACTCACGTGAAGGTAGCTGTGTTCCTCACTGTGAGGGATTCAAAGAAGGGGCTAAGTAGGAACCTGCAGAGCTTTGAAGGAACTGATCTCCATAGGTATACCATCACTTTTGCATTTATTTTTCTTTGTGGGAAGGGAGTCACTAAATCCAGCTAATGCTCAATAGGAGAGAAATCAGTCATTTTTCGCACATTTCCCATCACCATAGTTGTATTTCAATCCTATTTAAATTTCTTTATTGAAAATCTTTTTTTTTTTAGAGTTACTTCATATGAGGAAGACACCTCATGTATCATATATTTCTATACATGCTTTTCTTGATTAAATTTGTCTACTCTAATAAACCTTTTTTTGTTCATTACATTTATTGGTACCTTTTAGGTATACATTATGATCACATTCATCCTTGGGAATTTGTACCTATATGTGATATATCTTGGTTCTTGTTTTTTCCCTATTACCTTTTCCTCCCTTTCCTCTCTCTACCACTCCCTATTTACAAAAACTTTGTGAGAAAGTGAAAGAGTAAATGAAGAGCAAAATGTATAATAGATAACATGAAATAGGAAGAAAAGGTCCAAAGGGGAAGGGAAAGTAGGGAGGGGGAATAGGGGAAAGAAAAGAAGGAAAAGAAGGAAAAAAATAGAAACAAAGTTTTTCTAATGCACTCTTTATGAGATTAACAGATAATTTATTTTATTTTTGTTCATCTTCTACCATTTTCATGGTATCTCCCCCAAACATTCCATTCTGTGGCAATTCCTTTCTTCTATCAGCTGGTAGTTGTTATTTATTAAAAAAATCGCTTTGTCAATGAATACAAACCATAATTTTTCTCGTATGATAGATCTGATTTGTTACTTGTTTCATAATTCTTATTTAATATTTTAATCAATGACTGGCCCAAAAGACAGTTACACCAGAGGGCAGCCATTACAGTACATCAAATATTCACTGGCAGTTTACAATTTGGGAGGCATGGTGTTAGCCAAAGAGGATATAGTGGCAAATATGATGGATATGATCTTTACACTCAAGGTATAAAACAGTAGAAAATGGACAAAGCAGATGAAAGCTTGGAAAAGGCAATAAAAGTGGGGAGGGCTGTAAAACATAGATAATATTGCTCTTGACTGGAGAAGAAGCCATAGAACAGCGGGCAAAGAGAAAACCCAAAGTGTCTGCCTGGTGACAAGGAGCAGCACAAATATCACGACAGTTGAACTTCTGTAACGTCAAACTTGGCTAACTTAAATACTCTTCTTCCTTCTAGTCGGTACTAGGAAATGAATTAAAATGACACTTTTGATATGAATGACATGGCACTTTAAGAGATAAACTTTGATGAAAATGATTGCAAAATATTATAAAATGGTTAATTTGTCATAGAGACCCAGTAGTGAGTATGCTTGTTTTTTAAGAAAAGAAGGACTCTTCATTGACGGGGACTTCACTTTAATGAATTCATTATTTTAAAAGTAAAACAGCAATAATTTCAACCAATAATCTACCTTTTTCATCTCTTGAAATCTGAGGTCGAAATTATGCAGTATAGCTCGTCAGTGCTTTAATGCAGTTCACGTCCTTGTAGCTACTTTCCCCAATTTGCTCCAAATTTTCAAAATTCTATGACTGTTTACTGGCAAGCGGGCAGTAACTATGTCTGGATCGGGATTTAGAAAACATTTCTGGTCTCTAAGGAACACTTATAAAGAGATGAAGAAGTCACTACTGCCTCTGCCACTGTTGGAACAGAGACTCCCTTCACTTTAGGCTGCATCTAATCCTTTGTGTCTCCCCAAAAGAGGCACACATGCTGAGGTCCATCAAGTGAAACCACAGTCGCAGAACAGAATTCACAAATCCTTTTATGTTTTTCTTATTATTTTTTGACACAATTTGATCTATCTCTTATATAATTACCAACCTGGGTATTATCTACAACTTACCAAAATTTGAGAGGACCCCCAAAATATCAAACTTCTATCTCCACCAATAATTGAGAAAAAAGTCAGTAGGGTCAGAGTATATCAAAGTAACAATTTGATTATTGATAATTAAGTTACATAATTACTAAATTCAAAAATACGGTTTAGATCTGGGGCCAATTACTGAACTCCTTCATCTTTCCCCCAAGGAATGCATTTGGTTTCCCTTACTCTAGTCTCTGGAAGTCTTAATAATTTCAGTTTGAATTTGCCTTTTTTTCCTATCACATTGTTAGTGTTGTTGTTCCCAGTGGATGTAGTTGGCTTTTCAGTTTGTAAACCACATGATAGCATGATAGTCTGACTACTAGCAGGCAAGCTGAGCATTGAGGCACCATGCATACCTCCATGCATAAGAAGAGTAAGAAGCACCCCAGATTTCAACACAGAAATTGCTCTCATCTTATACTGAAGTATTTCTAGTCCAAATGAACTGCATTTTATTTTATTTTTTATTAATAAAACACTTTATTATAAACTTCTGCAGAATATAAACTGATTTTTGTATCAAGACTTTTTGAAACTTTTAAAACTATATGTAACATAAGCTTATCATTATTATAATATATTCATTTTCCACTTTCCAATCTTAAAAACATACTGCAAGTTAACAAGGGGAAAAAAATCTGAATTGCTTTATAGAAAAAAACCAATGAACATAAAAATACCCAACTCAAAGCTAAAACAAATCTAATCAAGAAATAGATTCTGCAAAGCCTATTAATCCTCCAATTTAAAATAAATTATTTCTCAAGGAAAAATAATTCCAAGATCATGGCAATCTGAATAAACCAGAGCCACTCTCCTAGAGGGAAATTATATTAAATGTAAGAAAAATGTAATAATCCTTTCAGAAAATGAGGAAAAGCAATTTCCACATTCGAGAGCAAGCATACTAAAACACTCCATGTTCACCTGGCCTTTGTGAGAATAAAAGTACCTGTTCATGTAAGTAATGTGAACATGAATATCATAAAACCAAGATCCTTAGCTATTTGTTTCAATTTAACCTGAGGAGAACGAACTAAAAGAGGTTCAAAATCCAAGGATAAACTGGTCCCAATGTATTTCTTCCTCTGTTCTTTGCCTTGTTCCTTTTTCTCTTTTCTATGCTTACGGTGGTTTTCCTTCTGAGAGGCTACATCTCAGCTTCTTTTCTCTTTCCGATGCTTAAGCTTTTCTGTGCTGACCTAGACAGTTTCAGTTTCTACTTCTGTTTTCCTTCTTTGGATGCTCTCGTGTTCTCCTAAATCCACTTCCTCAGGACTTCTTTTCCTTTTATTCTTGGGCCATTCCTCCTTTGGTTTTTCTTTGCCTTCCTCTGAGTGCCTTCTTCTCTTCTGATGACTGGCTTGATGGGTACCAGTCTTGGATCCTGAGGAGAGGTGCTCAGACCTCTAGATTCTACACTGGCTGAACCATGATTATAGTCTTGCTGACTGAGGTTCAGGAGTGCTGGTTTTTCTGAGAAACAGTCCCTGACAGTACTCAGAACTGACAATAGCTCAGAGACTCTCGTCTTGGCCTGCTGTGATAATCTGGGAACCACTGAGGTAACTGGTTTTCTGTCTGTGAAATATTACGTGATCTTGGGTAGGTCTGGACAGCTCCGGATGGGAGTCTTTGATCAAACATTCTATACCTGGGTCTGGAATCAACTTCTTCTCCATACCCACAGCTTTCTAAATAGTCCTCTCTCATCTTTCTGAAACAAGTCTTTGACTCTAAGCCTCTGGCTTTCTGCACTTTAATATAATCTTCAAGTTCATCTTGCAAAGAGTCATATGACTTTGAATGCTTCATTAGGTTGACATAAAGGGATTCTCTTTGTCAGTCTGAGGACTTGGTGGAGAAATCTGATCATATTTATCTAGTACTTGCTTCTGTTTTTCAGCATGAACTTTCCCCAAATAGTGAGACTGTAAAACAATCAGGGAGCTAAAAATCATGATGTAGAGATTACAAAATTTATTTTTGTCCAATACACTACTCCCATTCACCTCATAATGTAAAATCTTTTATTATTAAAACTGTAGCACTACTCCACAGATGCTTTTGATATAAAGCCCCTGTAAAACGTTCAGTCTTTCTTCATTCAATATAGTATCTTTGCTGAGTCAGGGGCGGGATCTACAGCTACTGTCCCCCTCCCCGCCAACGCACCGGCCAAAGGAGGTGGAGGTGGCGGAGACTCAGGAACAACCGTTGCCACCGCCTCCGCCGCACAGGCAGGGTGGGAGGAGCTGCACTTCATTTTAAAAAGTCAGTGTCTAGGAGATACTAGACTTGTCTGCCTATGTGCAATGTGTATATAAAGGTCTATGATAGGCTGACCCAAAGGATCCTTTAAGACAATAAGTAGTAAGAGTAATTCATTAAAACAATAGTGATGAAACTAGCCTTCTTAAATGTCATTGTACAGCATGACTTGTTTTTCTGAAGTTTATCACTGATATCAGAAAGTTATTTCATCTAAGTCCCCATACCATACTTAACATATACTAACCTTGGCGAGGTTGAGAGGTGGAAGCAGGCAGCAACACAGCATCTCACTCCCAAGCTGCTCCATGAAGAAGTTGTGCAGGTGTTCTGAGCTGATGTGGCTACCATCAAAGGAGACCAGGAAGGAGCTGAGGACTGCAGATTCCAGTCTCAGACTGTGCTGTGTTCAATGCACTGTTATGTTCTGTGTCAGAGACCTCTTTGGCTCCAGAAGCAGCTGTTTGGAAAGGCATCAATAGACAGCAACAGCTGTCCAGTAGTGTACTCTGGGGGAAGCTCCATGTGGATGTCAAGGCAAACCTGCATGCGTTCATGCAGCTGGTGACCTGTCCAGCAGAAGCCATGGTGTTGGCAGCAGTCCTGCGGCATATCAGCAGCCTGGCACCATACTATCTGACCTTCCCCAAGTGGTGCCATGTGCTGCTCAAGAGGATGGCCCAACTCTTTGGAGCACTGGTGAGGTGTCCCTGTGGGTGTTGGCCTTCCTGGTCCTTGTTAGAGTCTGTCGACCCAAGAAAGATGTTTTTCTGTATCCTGTCCTGAAGCAAATGCACATCACGTATGTAAAGAATTGCAAGTTCATCTTTGCCAGCACCCTGGCCCTCATCAGCTTCATGCACTGAATGCTGACTGAGCTGTTAGTGCTGGACCCCAGCATCTCCTACCAGCAAGCCTTTCTCTACATCCACCAGCTTGCCATCCACCTGTACAATGCCATGATCACTGGCAAGAGGGAGACACACCAGTCTGTATACAACTGGCAGTATGTCCACTGCCTCTGCCTGTGGTGCTGTATCCCAAGTGTCCTTTTCTCCAGTGAGACCCTGCAGCCCTTGCTTCATCACTTGAGCAGGTTGCCATAGGCTGTATCAAGCTGGTCCCCTCTGCGTGCTTCTACCCACTGTGCATGCACTGTGTGCATGCCCTGCCATGGCTGTAAGAGAGCACTGGCACCTCCATTCCTGTGCTGCCCTTCATCCTCAAGATTTTCCATCAGGTGGACTTCAACAAGAGACCAGGCCAGATGAGCTCCAGGTTCATCAACTTCTCTGTGATCCTGAAGCTGTCCAGTGCCAACCTACAGGAGAAGGCCTACCGGGATGGCTTGGTGGAGCAGCTGTCAACCTCATCCTGGAGTATCTGTGTGGCCAGGCCCACAGCATTGCTTTCCCAGATCTGGCACTGCCCACTATTGTGCAGCTGAAATCTTTCCTCCTGGAGTGCAAGGGGGCCAATTATTGCCAGCAGTTGTGTCAGCTGCTGGAGAAGGTGCAGGAGAATGCACAGTACATCTGCAGCTCCCAGAAGGAGGTGTCTTTTGGAGTGTCTGATTCGCCCCTAGTGGGTGCTTGGGAGCCACACTTACCAGGTACTACAGCCACTGATGGAAGCTGAGGGACTGAGAGATCCAACTGGAGATCAGTGGCAAAGATCGGCTGGAAGAGCTGAATTTCCCAGAGATCAAGCAGTGGAAGGTGGAGGCCAGGAAGGAAGAGGATAGAAAGGAGTTTAAAGACCTATTTGATCTGGATAGTTCTGAGGATGAGGAGGCCACAGACTTCTCAGAGGGAGGGACAGTTAGGTATCTGAAAGGTCAGCAGGAGGCAGAAGTGGAAGAGGAAGAGGGAGATGACCAAGAAGATGAGGAGGAAGAGGACAGCAGTGCTTCAGAGAATGGAGGTCCAGAAACAGAGGCGGGGCTGGTCCCTGGCTAGCTGTGGCAGCTGGCTGAGGGTCTGAAGGATGAGCTGGAGGATCTACAGCTCTCAGAGGAGGACTAACGGCTCCTGCAGTGTCCAGAGGTCCTGAGGCCTGTGTCTGTGTAGACTGAAGGGCAGTCAGCAGGCACAGCACGGCAGATCAGACAAGGAGAACTGTGCTGACCTGGGAACAGGAGCTGGAACCAGCATGGTAGTGTCCGCCTGTTGCCCAGACAAAGACCAGCCTTACTCGCAGGCTACGGGCAAGCTTCCTGGCCTGTCTCCTCTTGTCTTTGGTTTGTCTGCAGATCTCTGAAGTTACCTCCAGAGTCTTTGGGAACTTGTTCTTCTCAAGTCACACATTTTTCCTTTAAAAAATAATACTTTACAATCTTTGATGATAGTCTGGAAGAGAGTGGAGGCACACAAATACCGATAGATGTTTGTAAGAGCATTACTGACAAGATTAAGAAAGTGGAAATAATACTCACATCCAGTATCTGGTGAAGAAATAAAAGAATTGTTATAGAATGGAATATTCAGCAAGAAAAAGGAGGAACTATTTCAATGTTCTATTGCATAGATGAACCTCAACAATCTTGTGCTATTTTAATGGGTAATATGCTATGTTATTCTATTTTTAGGAAATAGAAAAAACAAAATCTATAGAGAACTAAAGCAAATCAGTTGTTTCCCGAGAAAGTGAGCAGGAGTAGAAACTGCCTGCGAAGGGCTCCAAGAAATTTTAGGGCTCATGGAAATGGTCTGCATTTTGGCAATGTTTGCAGAACTCTAGAAATATACTAAATATGATTAACTAACTTTTCCTTAAAATAAGTTAAGTGTTATGACCTGTCAGTTACTGCATGGTAAATCTGTTAAAAAGTAAAAAGGAAGTGGACTGTGAACAAACAGTTTATGTATGTCTAGTGTCCAGGGGAGAGGAAATAACAACTAACAGGAATATCTATTTATCAACTTATTGACCAAGAGACACAGTGAAGAAAAATATGTCAAATTATTGCAGCAGGACAGTACTTGGTTACAATAATCTAGCTCATATTGCTTTAAATTTATGCTGCTCAAACACTTGGTTACTTCTCTCTTGTTGCTGAGACAAAATACCCACCAGCCAAAGTTAAAGGAGAAAGGATTTATTTGCCTTACAGTTCTAGAGGTTTCAGTCCATAATCGGCTGGCTCCAGTGTAGGGTGACAGAGGGGCAACAGTTCATGGTTGTGGAAGACAGCAAAAGCAAGCAAGCAAAGGACTTTAACAGTGTCTTTCTGCTCCTTTTATTTTTACTCATACTACTTAGGGTGGTGCTCAGTCCCTTAATTCTAGTGCCCTTGAGCCTAGTATTGCACCATGAATCAAAGTCTCACCTAAGAACGCATGAGGTTTTAGGGGAACATCTAAACACAAGCCATAACAAGCACCATCCGGGAATATTTTGTATTGAATAATTACATCGAGTAGAAGATGGTTACATGCTATCACATGCATTCTAATGAATATATATTATTTATTTTCTACATTCATATATTGGTTCAATAAATATGTCATATACAAATAACACCATATATTTAAAAATTCTGGTAAAACCACATGTACATCTTTTGAGAACAATGTCCAATTAAATTAATTTAATCTAGCTGGCTGGCAAATCAAATACTTCTGTAGTAGATAGTTGTTGAATAAATGAATGATTTGGAGTGTTTAGAAACACACTTATAAAAACCGACACAATTTGAGGATGTTATGTTACTTTTTTATTTTGCTGTTTCTTGTGATTTGGCTAGGACAGCAATCTGGGAAATTGAATATACATAGTACATACCCAGGATCATTGTTGCTTATATCTTTTCCCTGTGTTTGTGTGTATGTGTATGTGTGTGCTTGCTTGTGAATGTGTGTGTGTGTGTGTGTGTGTATGAAAGAGATGGAGATAGAGGTAGTAATTATGAGATCTGTAAATACCTTGAAAAATTCATGCCTAAAATTACTTAGATGCACAAAGAAATATTCAATTTATAATAGAACTAATTGAAAAACAGATGCCTGGAACACGTCACTAGTTATACATTGTTTCAGTATTTGGCTCATTTTCCCTAATTCAGTGTTTTTAATAGTATATAGGAATTAAAAATTAATTAGTGATTGCTCTGAGCTAGTAGTGAGAACAGATGAACAGAAGGTTATTCTTAGTGGGGGGAATTGGGATTGCTGGACCACATGGTAGTTGTGTATGAGGAACATACATACTGTTTTAAATAATGGCTGTGCTAATTTACATTCCCACCAACTTTGGTTAATGGTTTCCTTTGCTTTAAATCTTTAGTCTTTTTATAAAAGTCATTATTACTGGAGAAAAGTTGATCTATGGGTCATAATTTACAGGTAGATAGGAACATATTCTGGTGAGCTATTGCACTGTAGGATGACTAGATAACATCAGTGCACTGTACATGTCATGAAGCTAGAAGAAAAGTTATACAATTTTAACCAACTTCTGTAATCAGTATATCAGATCACAAAATAATGAGGAAGGGAATGGGAGTGTGCACAAAGAAAGAAATGAAAGCCTGTAATTATTTCTTTTACTCATTTATTCTTCTTGAATCAGGGGACTGGGCCACTGGGGATACTGTCTCAAAAGGAACCAGATTCATCAATTCTCTGCAGCTTGAAGGTATTATGAATTCAGAATTTGGGGACTATATTAGTAGCAGGGCAGAGTGTGGAATCTATGTCTTAGATTAAAGTGGAGAGTGTGCAAACCTGTGGCTCTTTGCCATGGGCTTTTATGTAAAATAGAGTTCTGGCTTTAGAAATACATTCTTCTTGCCTAGAAACTTTAGAAAACAAATGATCTCTGTATTATATTAGATGTGTAACCCATCAGCTGGTGTGTGTCTAAAGCTCTTCCTGGTTTTGTTAACTCTTGCTCTGCTTACACTGCTTTCTTTCTTTTTCCCCTCTGTCCTGCTGAGACATCTGAGTCCTCTGAGCCCTGATCATTGCACTTGTTGTGCCAGCAGAAGGAGAAGGAGAATCATGGCACTGCAGGGAATTCCTACATGGAGATGAATTCAGCAATCTGTTAGTAAGTCACCTCTGAGAAAGCAATGAAGGCGAGGATTGGTGGGGAAAAGTGTTTGTGTGTGTGTGTGTGTGTGTGTGTGTGTGTGTGTGTGTATTTGTCAGCAGAATGGCTTGCAGGAAGAAGATGAGTGACATGGAAGAAGGTAGGTTCTTTCATCAGGAATCTTCTTTTGCAGTCAGTATATACATTACCAATTTTTCCAATCTTACCATGTTATCATCATTATGAGAACTTCATTGAACAGACATGTAAATTTCTAAACTGCCATTAATAACAAAGGGGGAAAATGCAAACCTCAGTGTGTATGGTGAGAGTGAAATTAAACAAATTTGTGAAAAGCTAAAATACCAATTTTGGAATGTAGAGTTGAAGAAACAAAGAGTTTGACCTTTTTGCAGAAAAATAAATGATTCACTTTTGTTTCCTCTGGAGGTGACCCTGAATTATCTCCTGTGGTAGAAACTGAGTATGCTTTTAAATGACTGTCTTTATGATCAAGTACAGTTTAATCATGGGATATTTCCTTGGAACAGTGTCAGTCCTTTTAGGAATAGGTCTGAGGGAAGCCTGCTGTTTAATTCTTATTGCAGAGGACTGTGAGGAGGGTGCTGATAGTGCAGCCAATGTACTTTGTGATATTTGCACTCTACCTTGGGCAGTAAAGAGCAGACCAGTTAGCAGTTTGAATTTGGTTACTAAGCTAGAAACAGAAGTGTTCATATTAAAGGGAAAATTTGTACACTTGTAGGTTACAAAATGTTTTCTTTCTAAAAATTCTGTCAGAATATTTACATAACCCACTGTTCTGGGCCGAGAAAAATAACTTTTCCCTGACATGTGTGTCTTTTGATACTTGTGCCCTCTTTTTTATTGGGTAGGGATGAACTTTACATTCAGCTATATTCCCATCCAATTTTAAAATTTTTTACTTTGAAACAGTGCCACAGCTATGTCACTATGCCTAGGGTGGGCTCAGACTTGCCACCCCCCTTGCTTCATCATCTCAGAGTGTGACACTTACAGGTATAGGCCACCTTACCTGTTGAAGGCCAGTGGACTGAATGCTTTTGTCTTAAGATGACAAGAGTCAGCTCAAGAGGATTTGGGGGAGGGCTCTTTTATATTTTTTAAATTTTGTTTATTTATTTATCATTTATTTATTTACTTATTTATTTTTTTGGTACTGGGGATCGAACTCGGGTCCTTGTGCTTGTGAAACAGGTGGCAAAACCACTAAGCTAAATGCCCAGCCCAGGGCTTTTTTATTGTAGCCATCATTTGAAGTTTTGAATTCAGGATAAAGAGGCCATTTATGTTTCTAAACATCAAGATTTTTGCTTTCTCCTTTTTTCTTTGAATGGTAAAAAATGGAAGTGCATAAAGTTTTACTGATTTTCAAGTCAAAAAATGCTCAAATTCCATAAACATGTACAGTTTTATGTAGCAATTGAAAGTAAATATTCTTTTGATACTCTTATCGATCTTTTAAAATTCATCCCTAATTTTATTTTCATTACATCTGTGATGCTTTTGTTAATATATCATTACTTATACTCAGTCTTACATGAATGAGATTCAGTGGTTAAGTGAATTTATTACACATTTACTACTAAGTGCAAAAGGTAGACTCCTAGCATTTTATATTAATCTCACAAAGCCTCTATGAGGCTGAAAATATACAGTTTTCTTTGGAGCACACAGTACTCATTGAGGGTAAGTTACTCAAATCATTCTAGGTAGAAAATGGTAGAATCAATTAAATTTAGACACCAGTTTCATAGAATGTCTGAGAGAGTAGCTCAAGGAATGGAATCTTTATTTTATTCATTTTTCTTTTTTGAGCAGGAGATAATGATTGCACATAACACTGAGTAAATGGCCATGGTCCAAAGTTGATATTTAAGTAATATTTGGGGCTGGAAAATACTTTTACTGCCTGTCAATATGATATCTTTGTTATCTCTGAATCTTCAAACCCCTGGAAGAGGGACTAGTCTTACATAGGACGTAGTGATGTGACAGATGACATCATTTCCTGAGAGCCCTTGCTTCCTTCACCTTTTCCTTCTTTCCTCTTGTTAACACTTACTGGGAATTTTATCCACAGTATAAATCTCTAGTCTTATCTAAATTGAAAGATTTCAGGGGATGAACAATCTGTAAACTGTGAATATACTTGTCAGGTAATTTCCTATCAACAAATCCTGGTCACAGCAGAGGAAAATAAGATTTATCTTGTGGCAACATATGAATGTTTAAGTGAAAATGAAATGCAAAAACAAAATAAATTAGAGCTTCAGAAAATATGGTTCACATTGTTTATTAGGTTTATCTAGTACAAACATAAAATATTAAATTGTATTAATGTTATTAATACTATTTGCAATTGTGTATAGTATAGAAATAAAAATGGAGAGAAAATTTCTAGTGGGATACTGTAGTTGTTTCCATGACATGTACAATGCCGTTTTCTAGATACAACCCACTTTTTGTATGTGTGTGAGTGGGTTATAAATATGAATAATACTCTTTCCTCTTGAATATAAATGACAAAGAATGTAAACAGTATTGTTGAAAGTAAAAATAATGGAAGGGACTTACCATTTTTGCTTGGGTTCATATTTTTATGTGCATGTATTTAAAAATTTGGTCTGTTTATATGCCAGGTATGGCTTCTCTGATATTTATGTGACAGGGTATCTGATAACACCCTTTCCTTGGAGAAGATAGATGGTTCTGAAATACAAGAGTTTGTTTGATGATGAATCAGAGTAGAAAAAACTAAACTAAGATGGTGGTAAGAGTTGATTATTATAAGATATTTCCTGATTATAAAAATGAACTATTCTATTGCTTTATGACTCAGTTTTTAATTTAACCTCAAGACCAGATTTATTGCAAGTCCCTTTCCCTCAATGCCCCTTTTAAGCTTATTTTCACTAATTTAAATAGAACCACTTTATTAGGAAGATTTTCTCAGTCCTCTGATCTTATATCATGTTTATTGCATTGCTTTTCCAGGATTGCCTGCCCTATGAGCATGAGAAACTACACGTCTGTGACTGAGTTCATCCTCTTGGGAATTCCTAATACCGAAGGGCTGGAGAACATGATCTTTGTCCTGTTCCTGACTTTCTATACCTTCTCCTTGCTGGGCAACCTGCTCATCTTCCTCACCATTCTGGCTTCCTCCAACCTCCACACCCCTATGTATTTCTTCCTGGGAAACCTGTCTGTGTTTGATATACTTTACCCTTCTGTGAATTCCCCCAAGATGATGGTCTCCCTGGTGGGGCAAAGCCGCACCATCTCGTACCAGGGCTGTGCTTCCCAGGTCTTTTTCTACCACATGTTGGGCTGCATCGAGTGTTTCCTCTATACTGTGATGGCCTATGACCGCTTTGTGGCCATCTGTCACCCTATGCAATACATGGTCATCATGAACCACAGGGTGTGTACTGGCCTGACAGTGGGCACTTGGCTGGGGGGCTGTCTCCATGCGAGTGTCCTCACATTCCTCATCTTCAGGTTACCCTACTGTGGCCCCAACAAAGTGCACAGCTTTTTCTGTGATATCCCAGTGGTGCTTTCCCTGGCCTGCGCAGACTCCTCTCTAGCACAGATGGTGAGTTTCACCAACATAGGTGTTGTTTCACTTACATGTTTTCTCCTCGTCCTCACTTCTTACACTCGCATTGTTCTCTCCATACTGAAAATCCACTCCTCAGAAGGCAGGCGCAGAGCCTTCTCCACCTGCAGTGCCCACCTCACCTCTATCCTCTTGGCCTATGGGCCTGTGATTCTTGTTTATCTCAAGCCTGCTTCCAGCCTCTGGCTAGATGCTGCTGTTCAGGTGTTAAACAATGTCATCACTCCTTCCCTCAATCCTTTGATTTATTCCTTGAGAAACAAGGATGTGAAATTTGCCCTGAGGAAGGTGTTAGTTCAAGTGGCCCACTCTCCTGGAGTATAAAGAATAGGAGAGATATTTCCGTGAAATTCTTTGGGAGGTTGCTTCAGATGCAGGCTTTTAAAATCAGGGTTATTGCCAAATATTGAGCTGGGCAAAGTTAGTATTTCTCATTTCTTGGGAATTTTAACAGTTATTTCATCCAGAATGGATGTGCTGTGACATGGATT
The DNA here is from genome assembly GCF_000247695.1 of Heterocephalus glaber. The sequence continues at coordinate 1,134,973 of NW_004624880.1, read as the reverse complement.
TTCATCTTCAAAGAAACTTTCTATGTTAACCCAGCATTTTGCTATTTTTAATGTTGCTAAAACAATGTACCTTTCTTGCTTCTCACATTCTGTAGCTGTGAAAATATTATTTTGATTGATTTTCATGAAACCACATTATTCTATACAGAAAACACATTTCCTGCCATAGCTTCTTTTTTTTGTTGTTATTTGTTTTAGAAATTTATGCCTTAGTCTTTTCTACTCTCCAAGTCAGTATCTGTCTCATCACTCAGTGAAGCTAGCATAGTTGAGAAAGCATGAAATTCAGAAGTAAGATTCCACAACTTGGTACAGTAGTCAGTTTACACTCAGTTTATGTGTTTTTTGGCTTCAACTGTATCTATCTCTTACAAAACTATCTTTCTCTTATGAAATAATTTAAGGTTTTCCTTTGTCTCCAGAGAAATCTGGCGTTGGACTTCATTCTTAAGTGAGAAAGTGGCCAATAAATTATGATTTAAAATGTGAGAATGGATTTTGAATGAGAGATTTGAATTGGTAAAGTTGTAATGACTTCATGAGCTAGAAATTTCTATCCATTGTAGATACTCTTCAATTTTTGATAATCTAGTATAACTGTAATTGAAGTAAAATCATGAGTAATTTGTTATTTTTAGAATATTTACATTTTTACATTTAACCAAACTAATTTGAGGATAGGAAACTTCTATTTAAGTACATCCAGTCAAACACCTACAATCATAAGTGCTAACATTTAATTTTTTTTTAATGTGTTCAAAGTACTTTACATATGTTGGCTAAGTTAATGCACAGAATTCTACCAGGATTTGCTATATTATACTCTTCATATAGATGAAGAAACTAAGAACTGAGAATTATTCATATACATGTCTTTGAACCTATAATTAAAACTTTGTCTTTCCTATGCCATATTGCCTGATGAGAAATCTTAAAGAATATTAAATTCTGTATGACAGCTGTATCTTTCTATCTATATATCATTCATGGTTGTGCTAATTGGCATATATTGACTAATACAATCTTAATTGCCTCTTCTTTGGGTAGGTGTGGTTACTGCCCTCAATTATTAAGGTGGGAACTGAGGTCCAGAGAGGTGAGTAACTCCATGTAAACAGTAGTTATGCCATTGGTTAAGTAGGGAAGCACTGTGGATAACAGTTCCAGCATAAGGCGTTATTGGAAGAGAATGTCTTTACTCTTCCTCACTCTATACTATTATCCTTTCATTTGTCAAGTCATTGAATCATTGTTGAGCTTACACTCTTTTAGAATTTAGGCTCCACATTTGAAGAGACTGTCAAAAACTTTGTAGACACATTTCCAACTATCACTGACATTCTATCTTATTTAAATGGGGTTTCCTTATTAGAAGTCTTCTTTCCTTTTAGGATTATTTTATATGATAATACATGTTTTGCACATATTTTTGGATTTAAAAAGTGCACACTAATTCATCTTGCCTTTCTTAAAATCATACATCTTTAGATTTACTTTCTGTGATCATACCATTCCACGATAATTCCTTTCTTTGATCAGATTTTATTGCTTAAATTATTCACTTTGTCTTTGAGAAATATAGAAATTGTGACACTTTTCATATCATCATTTTGGGTTGTTATGTAATCCAAAAATTATTATTTTTTGTGTTAAATTCTTTTATTGGTACATTGTAGGTATACAACACAATTACATTTCTGATTGGGAATTGTAACTTTATATAATGCATCTTGGTTCTTATTTGTTCCCCATTCCTAGCCCTCTCTTCACCCCCTCC
>NW_004624880.1:1116408-1127953 GCF_000247695.1 Heterocephalus glaber | reverse complement strand
CATTTTTTCCAGATCCCCTTTTGTTGCCAGTTTAGTGGGTCCAGGTTGTTGAGTATCAAAGTGTTCCATTTCATTTCCCTTTGGGGTTGCTGTAGGTGATCTGGAAGTCTGGTTTTGAGATTTATTTACATGTTTTCTCATTTTGACTGGGGGGGAGGGGCTGTTAGCGCCTGCACGGATTACCTCCTCTGAGGTGGGTGAGGTTGGACAGGGGCCAGGAGCAGCGGTAGGGATGGTGACCCAAAAGCCCTTTCCTGTGGACTGGGAGTAGCCAGAGGGTTGGTGGCCGGGAAACCCCTTCCTCTGGACCAGGAGCAGTGGGACAGAAGGTGGCCCAAAAGCCCTTTCCTGTGGGCTGAGAGCAGCCAGAGGGATGGTGATTGGGAAGCCCCTTCCTCTGGACCAGGAGCAGTGGGACGATGGCTCAGAAGCCCCTACCTCTGGGCCGGAAACAGTGAGACTCAGTACCTTGTTCTGGTGGTCTGGTGTCCTCTGCACCTTTGTAATGTGGAATCAGGTGGCTGCCTGTCTGCAGTGGGGTGATTCGGTGCCTTCTGCGTGACTCAGGACCTCGGTAGGGCGTGCACAGACCTACCTGTCTGCAGCGGGCTGATTTGGCTTGTGTTCCGCCCGTCTGGGGACCTCGGCAGGGTGTGGGCAGACCTGCCTGTCTGCAGCGGGGTGATTCGGCATCTTCTGCTTGACTCAGGACCTCGGTACAGCCCATAAATTATTATAAAATATTTTAATCAGTGATTGGGCTACAACACAATGAAGTCAAATGGGGAGCCATGAGAACAATTCCAAATACTTATTGGCAGTTTACTATTTATATGGTACAGTGATAGCCACACAGGATCGATTCAAATAGATATAGTTTCTCTATTTGTGTAATATCAAATATACTGGAGGAGACTGATGTGGTGCTAGTAGTCAATATATGATGGAATAAAAACTGAAAAAAAAAATCAAAGAAGGGGCTGTGAAAACATATGTTTAGATAAGTGTGTCAAAGATGAGGAAAGAAATATCCTAGAAAATGAAGAAATGAGCATCTTGAGGAATGAACTCTGATAACTGTGATTGTAAAGTACTTTAGAATGCTTAGATTCTCAAAGGAACCTGTTAGTGAGTGTTCTTGTTTTCTAATAGGGCTTTCTACTGACAGCAACTGCAATGTAATACATTACTTTAAAAAGTGCAATAACAAATAATTTTATCTTGCCTTTTCAATATTTTTGCAAACTGTTGTCAGAATAATGCAGGCTATTTCATTATCTTAATCACTCTAGACAGTGTTCTTTGCATTGTAGCTACTTCTCTCAGTCTTCTCTAAACTTTAAAATCTTATCACTATTCAAACCAGTGAAAGCCCTTGCAGCAACTGTTTCTGGATCAGCACTGAGAAAAACATTTCCTTTATCCTTAGGAAAAATTTGTTCTATTAAAGTTATGAAGGATGTGCAAGTCACAGCTGCCACAACTAATAGACTGGAGCCCCCGTTCAGTCTTGGCCACCTCAACCACTGTCCTTTATGTCAGCCCAGTACAGTCACACTCTGAGCCCAGTAAGTTAATGCACTGTCACACAGAGATATTCACAGGTCCTTCTTACTTGCTCATAATTTTTTTTCCTGAAATTCCCATAATTTGATCCAGTTCTTCTGTAATCACCAATCTGTGGTATTACCTCTGAACTACTGATGTTTCAAGAGTCCAATAAAAGCACCCATTTATTTTTCTTCTATGTTAGAAATAATTGAGATAAAACCCAGACTGCCGGAGTGCATCAAAATAGCAAGTTAATTCTGATAACTAAGTTACATAATTACTAAAGTAGAGTGTGGTTTGATCAGGAGCCTAGTACTCTTAATCGTTCCTCAGTGAATGCATTTGGCTTCTCTTTTTCTAGTCTTTGGAATTCTTTTCAAAGATTTTGTTTCTCTTATATCACAGTGTGAGTGATGCCCCTCACAGTAGCTGTAGCTGCCTTATCTGTTCCCAAACCACATGACACATGGAAGACATGACACACTGCAGACAGGCGAGTTTGGCATCAGATACCCATGTATATCTGCAGATCTGACATAATAAAAAATGAAGAATATGGAGGACTCCAAAATGCAACAGCAATTGTTTTCATCTCAAAGGGAAGCATTTCCACTCCAAGTAAATTTTAGTTTAAATAACTAATGTCTGGGAATATATTACTTATATCCACCTTTGTGAGGTATGTCCACCTATATAACTTGTGTCTATGAAAAGTCAACATAGCCTCCAATGGGGCAGGAAAAGCATTGTTTGAGACAGTAGGTTGTAAGAGTGAATAGATATGTGATGAAATTAGATGTCTTCAGGAGAGTATTTTGCTTTCAATGTAAAACTCCCTCTTTTTAAAAGAATATGCTAATCCATTAATGCTTGAATTCCTGTGAATGTGGTATTTCATTTCTTCAGGTGAATTTATATTAGTTTTAATATAGTTCATATGTGCATAATATATTCATCCATTCTTCTTTAAACCATATATAAGTCTTTTGAGAATGGTTTGTCCTTGAAAGTCATTTAATTTGTCTATCTGGCAAAATATTTCTTTGACAAATACTTGTTAAGTAAGTGAATAATTTGGAAAGTTTATAAACACACATAACAAATGATACAATTTGACACCGTTGTACTACTTTTTAACTTCAGTGTTGAGATTTTGACAAGAACAGAAGTTCTGGCAAGTTGAAATTGCATGGTAGTTCTACATATATGGTCACATTGTTACTCGTATCTGCTCTGTGTGTGTGTGTGTGCTTGATATGAACACTAATTATGAGATCTTCAAACCACTTGAAGTAATAATTTCTGGCACTACTTAGATATAAAGTAAAGTAATCAATTTATAATAGATGCAATAGAAAAAGAAATGTTAGGAGCACATCATTAATTATACATACTGTTAGTGGGAGATTGATTTTCACTAATTCAATATTGCTTATCATAATGACTCAGAAGGAAGAAATTGAGATTAGCTAAAACTAGATAATTAAAGTCATCCACATTATCTTCTACAACTCACTCATTAAGCTGTTTAATATGTGATGACTCAAAATAATTCACTTTTTTTTTTTTTTTTGGTACTGGATATTGAGCTTGGGACCTTGAGCTTGCGAGGCAGGCTGCAGAACCACCGAGCTAAATCCCCAGCCCAATAATTCAATTTTGACTCAGTAATGATGATGACAATTTTGAGATCTTCAAAATATTACTAACTTTAAATCAAAAATTTTTTGATGCCTATATGTAATAGAAATTTAATCTTAGCCTATGTTTGAGGAAATAAAATTCTTCATAAAATGGAAAACTATGTATCAATAACAATAAACCAAAATATTGGCACTACTTATGCAACAGAAGAGAAGAATTTCAAAAAATTATATTGAAAGAAGTCAAGCCAAAAAGAAAACAGATTTTGATTCCATTTAAAGTATATGCCAAATGAAGCCAAGTCTGTAGAGACAGAAAAGAGGTTAATGATGAACTAGAGTTGATGTGTGAATAAGAACGATTATAAATGAGCAAGAGTTTACTCTTACCAGAGGGAAATGTTCTAAAAATGGATTTGATGATATCTGCACAGCTTTGTAAATATATATTCTCTGAATATCACTTAAAATTGGTGAGTATTATGGCATATAAATTAAATTTCATTCAAAGTATTTAAAAGATATAATAACAATTGCTGGTTGAAAGAACTGAATTTTTAAATCAGTTAATCCTTCGTTTTAGAAAACAAAGCTAGCACCACACCTGCCTTGCAAGCGCAAGGTTCTGAGTTTGATCCCTGGTACTGGAAAAAAAAAAAAGAAAGAAAGAAAAGAAAGCTAAACAACAGGAAAATGGATAAGGCTTCAGGACTTAGCATGTTTATTTTTAAAAGTAAGACTCAGATTACTTATTCTATTTAGTTATAATTAAGGATTTTTTTGGTGTATATATTTTATTAAGCTGGGCAAGTGCTGCATGACCAACAATATAGAGATTTTGAAAGAACTAGCTTCCAAGCAACTTGTACTCAGAACTGTTCAATGCACAACCCCTTTCTCTAAGTGAATGAGTGTAGGTCTGACCAACAAAGTCTTATGTCTGAGGTACAAAACCAGAGAATATTGCCCTTGTTAGCAGTTTATGAGCAGGCCCTGAAAAGTCAGAGTAAAATTTATTTTATTCCTCCACAATCAAAGAATGTAAATTTGTGTCCCTTTGGATGTGAGATTCCCACTGGTTACTTGGAAAGTTTTCCTTTTATGGAGATGACTCAGTAAATAGGAGAAACTGAAGTGACTACTACAGCTCCACACCCCTCAACCAGGAAGCAAGAGGTTGTACCCTCTTCTGTGGACAAAAGAGAAAGGGTTGTAATTATGGTCACCCCTGGACAATTGTGATTGCAACACATGTATTAAAATGTATCTATAAAGATAAATAATTTTGGTCAAGAAATAGCGTCAACACCAGATGTTTCAGAGAGTTGATGGCAAGCATGAGTCATCTACACATTTACCCAAAGAAATAGTATAAACTCTATTTGTACATATACATTGAAGGGAACTATGCATGTTAATCCAGCAGCCACGAACACTTATCAATAAAACGTTTATAGATATGAAAAAAATCATGTCCCGCTTTTGGTATACTTAGTATGGTTAAGTATATTTCAAAGAGAAAACCAGAAGCCTTTTTGTTTTGGGTTTACTTGGTTTTTAATTTAAGTTTAACTAAATTAAAAGTTATGCTGAAAGTGTTTTTAGATGAGAGAAAAAGGGAATAATCACACCTGCAGCTAAAAACACAACACAGAAAGCTATTCCCCTGTGACAATACAGCAAGGACATTCTGTGCATTTTGGCATGACATTCTCACTGCATTTGCTTCATCCAGGAGACAAAATCTCAGAAGCAGCAGAACTTGGCTGCTATTCAAGAGGCCTTATTTGTTTGTGTTCATGCTATGCACTGTGATAGAAATGATTTTATAGCTTTACTCTTTATTTGAAATTTATTTCCCAATGGCCTGTTTCAGGTAACAGTATGTAACTCACAAAAACAGCAATATCATCAGTAGGCATATGCAAGAGAGGGAAAGCCGAGCTGTAAGCTACCACTAGATCATTCACTATAGAAGAATTCTCTAGAAAATGAATTACACATAAAAGAGAGAAACAGTCAATTGGTGACATTTATGCATTCATTTCTGGGTTTTGTTGTAAAGAATTAGCTTCAGTGAGTGTGAAGGTTGGCAAATCCAAATTATGCAGAATAGTTTTCCAGTTTGAGTCCCAAACAAAGAAAGTCCTGTAGAACAACAAGCCTGCTTTGAAGCCCATCAGGCAGGGAGAGCCCATGTTCCAGCTCAAAGGATGTCAGGCAGGGTTCTCTGGTTGCTGGGGGCGAGGATCAGATGTGTTCTATTAGGATCTTCAACTGATTGGATGAGGGTTCTCATTATGGAGGTCAATATTCTTCACTCAAGATCAGCAATGTAAATGCTAATCGCATCTTAAAAAATTGAGCATAACTTAATTTAGATAGATTTAAATTCCAAATTAAGTTTTAGAGGAAAATTTGTCAACTTTCTGAGCCTTATTTTTATGCTTTCAGAAAGAAAAATATAATCTAACAAGGACTTAGCAATATAATAAAAGGGCCTTAAATAGTCTGGCTGGGAAAGAAAAGGTTATTAATAGGCAGTTGTTACTAATTCAAAATCATAGGGAAGAGAATCTCATATATTCCCTCTGCCATTATGAAAGACAGTAATTATGAGAATGTTTTCAAGATTACTTAATCCTCATTACAATAGTCTTTTCATACTTCCTGCATTATTTCAAAAGGATTTTACCCACATCATTCTTAATGAGTCAATATACATATACCTTGGAAAATTGGTAAAAATAGTGTGCTCACACTACCTAATTGACACTTGTGTGGGCTGATCTATTCTCTACATAGAGGACATGAGGTTGAATTATTAAAATATACATTGTACTCATTATAATAATAAAACCTATGGAAATAGACATCAGTAGTAGTCCTAAGGGAAAAATACAAAGCAGAGTTTTCAGAAAACAAGTAACATGGGAACACAGTAGGTGTACAAACCATAATGGGGAAGTGTAATACTAATTGTGGAACACAGTTACAGGGAGATTGCTTTTGTTTTGTACTTTAGCCTCAGATGTAATTATTGCCTCTTTTCTCTGGGTGCCTACTTTTGTAATTTTCAGGTCTTTCTTCAAACTCTGATTCTCTAAGCACAAGATCACCGGACAGTCTGAAATATCTGAACCCAAGTGTTGGACCTCTACTTCAAGGAAACCATGTTCAATAATTTAAAAAGCTTTAAAAACTGAATGTACCTAACATATACATGTACCAACTTCCCAGAATTGTAAACATTGTGTACTACACACATGCACTAATAAACTAAAAAAAAAAAAAAAAAGAAAACCTGAATGTACCTAAGGGATGCCATGTAACTGCCCTTTAGGCTAAGAAGTCCTGAGGGAAGCCAGTAGGCAAAGGGGAAGGAGGAGAGGGAGGGTCATCTCCACTCTAATTGCTCCCTCTGTGACACACGTTCAAGTCAGTGCCCACCAGGGATGAGGGTCTCAAGGAAGCTGGAGACCTTTACTCTCTCCTGAGGGGATTTCTCCTGCTTCTTCTCTCAGGCCTCATGGTGCTGTTGCATCTAGGCTTTTACATTTGAGTATCTGGATCTGAGAATGAGAAACATTCAGCTTTTCTGGCTCCAGAGTCTGGCTCTTCAGTCTACATGCTCTAAGGTTAAAAGAAATGGTTGGGTAATGAGAGGCCTGGGTTTTAGCCCAATATGATCATATTTCCCTCCACTGTGTAGATGCTTTTTCTTTGGCCCATTGTCTTCTCATAGTGTTCATGTTTTCTGAGGGCTATTTGGGCTCTAGGAGGATGGGTAGAATGCAAGAAAGAGTAGCTCTGCTTAAGTTTGGGTGAATAATCACTGAGTGGACTCCATGATATTTTCTTAAGATATTTCCTGATTAATGAAGATATAAAAATTGTCCATGGGTTGCACACAACTCATTTTTATTGCAAATAACACTACAACTCAGACTAAATTCTGCACTGAAACAGACACTTGTTAACATTGGTAATCATGCATTTTTTTTAGTATATTGCATATTACCTCATTCTCTCTTTTTTTTAGACAAATACCAGTTTTCAGTTGTTCTGCCTGATGATGGAGAAAACAGCTTTGTGAAGCATCCACTTGAGTAGGTAATCCAGACTGTCCCTACTCACTCTACAGAAAAGTTGTGATGTAAAGACTATTTAGAATTGAAACATTAGTGTCTTGCATTCATTTTTCAATCAAAGGTGTTTAGGGACACCATTTCAATAAATAGTTTATATTCATTAAACCTTTTATTGAACCAGTTGTTAACATTGGCAAATGTGTTTGCATGATAAGTACTATTGTTTCTTCTGTTTTATTACTTACCGAAGAGTCAGGATTCATTGCTCAGTTGTTCTGATGAATGACTGAGAAAGCAGATTTGGGAATCTTCTATTTCAAAAGATGTAATGCCAGGCTGCTTTAAATCACCCAACATAATGCTGTAACATAAAGCTTCATTAAAATCAGAATAGGTTCCTTAAAAAAAGATGGGTAGGGGCAGCATTACATTAATTTTTATAAGAACCATTAGATCATAGTGTACTGTTTGTAGAGATTCAGGGGAAATGTACAGATTTTTTTCAATGTTATTGGGAAAAAGGGTGAAGAAATATTTGAAAAGTAAATATGACAGACACACAGTCACCCCTTAATTAATGACAGAAGTAGACTGAACCCTATTTATAAGTGCTTTACAGTTCATAGGTATCATTAGCTTCCAGTGGAGTCTCTAAGGATATTTATATGTTGGGGAGAAGCTCCTCTCAGCGAGGCTCTTCTTCCTTTTCCAGGATGAACTACAGTGAGGATGTGGAACCACACTTCTGTAAGTGACTTTCTCCTGATGGGAATCCCTCACATCACCGGGATGGAAAATGTGCTCTTTGTCCTCTTTCTGGCCTTCTACCTGCTCACACTGCTGGGAAACCTGCTCATTCTTCTGGCCATCCTCACCTCCTCCAGCCTCCACACCCCCATGTATTTCTTCCTGGGAAACCTGTCAGTGCTTGACATATTTTTCCCTTCAGTGAGTTCTCCCAAAATGATGGTCTACCTAATGGGGCAAAGCCACAGCATCTCTTACCAGGGCTGTGCTTCCCAGCTCTTCTTCTACCACTTCCTGGGTTGCACCGAGTGCTTTCTGTACACCGTGATGGCCTATGACCGCTTTGCTGCCATCTGTCACCCTCTGCAGTACATGGTCATCATGAACCATCGTGTGTGTGTCCTCATGACTCTGGGCACCTGGCTGGCGAGCTGCATGCATGCATCTGTGCTCACATTGCTCATCTTCAGGTTACCCTACTGTGGCCCCAACAAGGTGCACAATTTTTTCTGTGACATCCCCGTTGTGCTGCCCCTAGCTTGTGCAGACACCTCTCTAGCACAGATTGTGAGTTTCACTAATGTGGGGGTGGTTGCTCTCATGTGTTTTCTCCTTATCCTCACTTCGTACACTCGAATTACTCTCTCCATATTGAAAATACGCTCCTCAGAAGGCAGGCGCAGAGCCTTCTCCACCTGCAGTGCCCACCTAACCTCCATCCTGCTCTTCTATGGCCCAGTGGTCCTCATTTACCTGCGACCTGCCTCCAGCCCCTGGCTGGATTCTGTGGTTCAGATGCTGAATAATATTGTGACCCCTTCCCTGAATCCTTTGATCTATTCCTTGAGAAACAAGGAGGTAAATTTGGCTCTGAGGAAGGCACTGAGCCAAGGGTTGCACATTTGTTGGGGGTGAGCTTCATGTGATACTCTTTCTTTGCCATTTTGCCTGACAGTCATCTGGATGAAAGACTTCTCTTGTATCTGGTGTGGTACTGTGTGCAATTTGTGAGAGGAAGGTGACATTGTATAGTTTGTAGTGAGATTAATGTCTGTTTGTTTATGCAATTATTTATTCCTCAAAAGTTTTCAACGTTTACCATGCACCATGCTCTCTTCTATGTACTTTATAGACACTGAAATATGTAATTAACCTAATATTGATATGTAGATGATATAATTATCTCAGTGTCCTCAGGAAATCGTCACTGAGAGATTAAGATACATACAGTGTCACAGAGATCTAAAGTTGCCTAACTAGGATGTGAATTTACAGGTCTTAACCTTTTTTAATGCTTGTTCTCTATTGTAAGAATTGTACCATAGATACTTATTTTTTCTAGGAAGTTCTTTTCATTTGACATAGAATAATCTTCAATTTGCCAAAATTCTGTACTCCATTAAATTTGCTGCATTGATTTCTATCATTCTTGAGTGAGTTTGGATGGATCACACATGTTGGAGTACAATATAAGGAAATTCTCTTACATTTTAGAAGCTAGGTAATATCCATATATTTACCAAGAGATCTGAAGACAAATCTATTCTCAGATGAACATCTTTCTTTATGAAGAATTTTGAACTTTATACAAATAACTGGAAGTTGGCTTTCATTCAATCAAGAGCAGAATTTTAATTCTAAAATTCTAGGACTTTCTAAAATAATATTTGTCTTGCCTACAAACCTTTCAAAATGTAAAGAGACTGCTAAAGTAACACACATTACTCATTATTCCTTGTTTGAAAATATAATCAGTCTGGACCTTTTATCACTTTTCTTCTGTTTAGTGACTCAATTCAATCTAAGGTTTCTGAGTTCCTTTTGAACCTCATTTCATCTAGAATCTATATCATCTATATCAATGCGTATGTATCTACGTTATCTATCTGTATTGGTGCAGATAGAAATGTACAGCTCTGATCAGATTCTGAATACTTTTTCTGGTTTCAGTACTGTAACTTCCAATAAGAATGTAGAGAGCATCAAGACTTAAACATAGATTCAGTTCTAATAAAAGAAAATGCACATTAACAAGGAAAAAGAGGAAAGAACAAAATTCTATTGTCAACCTTGCCAGGTTTTTGTTCATTTGTCTTACCCATGATACCATCCTCCCATACACATTCTTCTCCATCAACATTCCCTTCTATAACCCCTAGAGACAACTACTCCTAATATAAAATATAACTGAAACAGCTGGAGATAGAAAGAGAAAGGAGATGGCCCTGACAAGCATACAGTACAAATGAGAAGCAAGCATCCATGTCTTTCTTACTTTTGTCATTGCTGAGATAAAATATCCAACATCCAAGTTAAAGAGGGGGTGTTATTTAATTATCTCATGGTTCATAGAGGTTTCAGTCTATAGTCCAGGCAGGATGGCATAGGAGAGGGGGATCACAGAGGATAAATAGTACACGACAGGGCAGGGCAGGCAGATTGCAGCAAAGAGCAAGCAAGCAACAGTGAGCATTTTTCTGTCCCTTATAACTTATCTAGGCTACCCACCCTCAGAAATTTTGGGCTTAATTGCTATTGTGGCATAGTCTATTCTACCCTGACTGATACAACTCTCCTTATAATTTATTGTAAGTTAAGACTGGTCATCTTTACCTTTTAGAATGTAAAAGAATGACACTTTCATTAAATACTGAAATAAGACTCTTTGTACAATTTAATGTTTGCTTCTTCTGAAAATATTGTATGTAGCAAGTAAAGAATCAGGCGAAGTACTTGACATATTGGTTGGGAAATAATTGATAATTGGGACCGTCAATGTTTTCAAATAAACCACAAATTCAGCTATTTGTATAAAGTTGACTAATCATAAAATATTACAATTTGGTAGAACACGTACATCTATTGCCCAAAGCCCATTCACAGTGAGTTACACTTGAAATTCTTTAATTCATTACCCCTATTCTGCAGAGCTACTTGGACTGTGGAAGTCCAAGTAGCTCTTCAATTCACATTCCTTCCTCAGCTAATCTCATAATCAAGTTAGAAACAGTTACTGAAATGTTTGACACAACAGAGTATTTCTCCTCCACACCATCCTACTCCAATCTTAGGTGAATTTAAGTCTCCAGTGATGGGACAGCTCTCACGGATGTGCCTTTATGTCCTCTTTATTTCAGGATCCTATCTAAAGTCACCCCCAGTTTCGGCCAACAGCCCTGTGTGCCCCATGTCTGAAGCATCTTTTCTTTTCTTAGTGGAGACTGCGATTTGCATTTCCAGTACTGTATTTCTCTGAAATCCTGCCCCTGAGCCCGGCTCTGAGTCGGGGTGAAGTGCCCGTCTTTGGTCGGTAGATGGTAGTATCAAGCGCTTTCATCTCCTTACTGAATGTTTTGTAAAAATAGATCTGAAACTGAATTATCAGATGAGAATGAGTGAAATGATGATGCATTTGGATCATTCCAAGGGCCACCCTATTCTTTAACGACTAGAACCAGATTCTTCCTGCTTTTGAGCTATATATTTCTTATAATTATTTCTATTTTTATTTAA